>PVIR01008740.1:0-55772 GCA_004026965.1 Petromus typicus
GGCCCCCTAGAAGGAATTCTTGAGGCTGGAGTAGCAGGGTGAAATCATGGCAAGTGACTTTGGAGATTAAGTCCTGCATAGGAAATAGGTAGTATCCAAGGAAATGGTGGCAGAGATCACAGCTTGTGGACAGAAGCAGCGCTAGCGTCTGGATCAGGAACAGCCCCCCAAAGCTGACATGTTGAAGGCTGCATTCCCTGCCTTGGTACTGCCAAGATATGGTAGGAACTTTAAAAGACAGAGCTCAGTGGGGGGTCTTTGGGGTATCTGGGGCACAACCTCAAAGGTGACTGTGGGACTCTGCCCCTCTTCTCCCTCTCATTCATGGGCATGAGGTGGATGGGCTTTCTTTAGCACATGCTCCTGCCATGATCTAGATCACCACAGCTCCAAAGCAACAGCCCCCACCAGTCGTGAGCTAATGCCTTCCAACACTGTAAATGAAACATAAACCTCCCTTCTTTGAAAGATGATTACACAGGTATTTTGTGATGATATTGGGAAGCTGATTAACATACTCAGCTTGCTGGAAAATACAGTGATAACCAACAATGGAGGAGAGGAATAGCATTAATGCTGTGGTGGCTGACTGGGAGGAACCCAACTAAATGAGGCACTCTGCTCCCCAGTGACTCCTGGGGACACTTTGGGGAGACACATGAAACACAAGTCATAGATCATACATTAGCCAACCAAGAAATAGAGTAGTCAGGAACACTTTGCTGAGAAGAAGGTATGTGTGTGTTTCAGTACTGGAGACTGAACCCAGGACCCTGGCCCTGAGCTACATCCACAGCCCTTTACTGTTAGAGATGGAGTTTCACTGAATTGCCCAGGCTAGGCTCAAACTTTGTGATCTTTCTGTCTCAGCCTCCCAGAGAGCTATAGTAGAGGTACACACATCTATGTCCAGCTTGGTATGGTGTTTATAACAATAATAAGTGAAGAATGAATGAAAATATAATTGTATACTGTTAAAATATGTAAATGTGGAAAGAAAGCTAGAAAGAAACATCCCAAAATGATAACATTCACTATATTCAAATAGTGATGAAATAGACCATTTTCCTTTTTCTTAAAATATCTTTTGTAATAGTGTATAAATTTTACAGTATTTACCAAAAGAGTTAAAAGGAGAAGGAAGAAAATCCACATTTTATATTCTATAAGAAAAATGAAAAGTTCTTGAAAACCTAATAATTTAAGTCCACTTTCAAGCTTCTTCTCATTCTAACTCATTCCCTTTTTTGCACCAAACAGATCTCTCCCCTGGGCTTGATTCTTACATATCTGGAGTCCGCTGTGTTTTGCTGATTTGGTGTCACTTGTGCAAACCACTTGGACTTGCGTATATCTGTGTTGGAAGTATATTACCCACAGAGCAAAGGCTGAGCTCTCCAGCTCGTGGAACAGCAGACAGCATGCGTGAGAATGAAAAGAAAGTCAGTATTTTTCAGGTGAGCAAGTCAAAAAACTGAGATGACAAAATTGGAGAATGAGGCTGCTTTACATAGGAGTTAGAAGCTCAATGCTAGGCTAGGGAAAGAAATAGAATATTTCACATTTAATAGGTTTATAAGAGAAACAAAACTAAGTTTACTTCTAAAGACTAAGTAGTGAAGGATTTATAATACTGTATATTTCTAATATGAAATTTAACCTTTTAGGACAGTTTAGTACTTATTTTCATTGTTATGTGATTCCACAACCATAATTAAACTTTATTAATGCTTTAAAAAAAGGATGTAGGCAGAAAGCAATAATAAAATTTAAACATTTTAAAATTGTTCTCTAACTATTGCCACACAGCCGAGATTGGTAGAGCGTGGCCTGCCCCATATACAATTTGGCAAAAGACTAGAGTCTCTGTTGATATGTCCTGATTTCATTTCATTTTTGCTCTCTGCTTTTCAGAGCTATCTTTTGCTTCTCTGTATATAATAGACTTTTTTCTAAAACTGGGTTACTGATAAACAACTGACATTTGAAATAAATATATTAAAAGCTTCAGAAGGAATACAAATATGTTGCCTGTCTTGCAAATTTTACCTAATGCTAGGATATCTGGTCAAACTACATATTGTATATGCCATGAAGCCAAGGATGACCCCTTAAGGTACTTCCGCCTTCTTTGGTACTCAGTACTAGATTTCTAATTAGTCTCCAAAAAGTGCTTGTTGACTTGTTTGACATAGACATTGCAGCCTACTTTAATTTCTTGCTCTTTCTACTTCTCCTAGCTGGAAGTCCTCCCCTCCCAAGTAACACATTCAGTCTTGTACCTTAGCTCCTAGCCCTTTCTGAGATGAGGACAGATATTCTTTTCCCATGATCCAACACTCCAAGCCCTTTGATCACAGAAACAGTGCCTTCTGTCCTTCCATTCTTTCCAGTGCTTGGCACACTGTAGACACTGTAAATGTGGAAACACAAATTAGATGAAGAAAGACTTGCCTAAAATGGAGATTGAAGAATAAACATGAAAGTTGGATAACTTCTGGTTCCCAGCCCTGAAATTGCTTGAGTATCTCTGATTAAAAAAAAAAAATTGCCATGTGTAGTGTATTTGTAAATGCAAAGTACAGAAAGCAGATAAATAATCTGTGTTCAAGTAATTTGTTCCCCACAAGAAAATCTTTACAGATCAAAAGCTACATTTAAAATTTTATAATAGTTATTATGGGCCCTGCTCATTCTGAATGTTAGGTAATACTAATGTTATGATGGATAATATACAAAGATATAAACATCTACTTTTTGTATAAATGGGGCTGCTAATCTTTCATCAAAAAATGTTTATTTTTTTCCCTTTCTTTTTTTCCTAAATATTGTAGTGCCTCTCCATAGAAGACAGATTATTTCTCTTGAGCATTACAGACTTAGATCTCTGGCTTCTTAGATGCATTTTCATCAAAGTATTTTTCCATGACTTTTATAGCAGTGAGGTTCAGGAATGGAAAGAACACTAACAGTCATCCGTGGCCTGCTAAGGGCCAAATATTGTGTTAAGCCCTTTTATATTTGGTACCTCCTTGAAACTTTGTGAAAGGTCTTATAAGTGATGTCCATTTTACCTACAAAGAAACCACAGCTCAGAGATAAACTACTCTTTAAGGTATCTTACAGCAAATATGTACCCAGAGCCAAGGTTCAAACCCATTTTATTTTGAATCCCATAGTGTTTTAGTGCATCACGATAAAATTTTCGCAAACCTTTGTACAAAATAAGAAAAAGGCTGGGATGGGCCGGGGATTTAGCTCAGTGGTTCTGGCGCCTGTATTGCAAGCAGAAGGACCCGGGTTCAATCCCCTGGTAACCCCATACAATAGTAGGCTAGGAGACTCATGCCCAGCAGCAATCAGCACCACACACCACAGTGCCAGGCATGGTGGCTCACGCCTGTAATCCCAGCACTCGGGAGGCAGAGGCAGGAGGATTGCTGTGATATGAGTTTGAGGCTGAGCTCAGGGCCAGCCTGAACCACAAAGCGAGACCCTGTCTCAAAAAATAGAATAGAATAGAATAGAGTAAAATAAAACAAACTTTAAAAAAAGAAAAAGGCTGGGAATATTGTACTTCTTTATGCCTAGAAGCAGATAGAAAGTCGTGTGAGATGAAGCATGATGCTTGGAGTAGCACTGGTTACCGTAGCCATAAATCTATTTGCAATGATGTGAATTATCCAAACACAGAAAATATCTTTTTTTAACAGACCACATTATTACATTTTTTTACTGTGCATATGTTATTTTTTAAAGAACAATAAAAGCAGTCTTTGTAAAATGTCTGTGTATGAAAACTGTTATGTTTACACCTCATATGTCCTCTGTAAGTCTCTCAGAGGAAGTTAGGGCCTAGTCCGAAAAAGAGAGTTGCAGGATGTGAGCTGGAAGGGTGTGTTCTTATTCCTGGATCCTCCTGTCTCTACCTCGTGACTACCATGGAATGAGCAACCGTCTTCTGCCAGGCCTTTCCACCCTGTTGCTTTTGCACTGGAGCCAACTAGCCATGGACTGAACCCACGGAAACCAAGAGACAAATAAACCTCGTTTTCAAGTTGCAGGTGTGTGGTATTTTGTGCTAGTGATAAGAAAGTCACTAATACAGAAGGATGACACTGCAATGTTGCTTCCCCATAAAGCTATAATTTGAGAATGAGTAATTTCTATGAGCTCTGGAAAACAATTTTGTGGTCTAATAGCCTGCTGATGCTTAGCTTGTCCTTACCTCCAGGGAAAGCATCATTAATTCACAGCTGATCTACATTTCAGATCAGGAGGATAAAAAGAAATATTTGTATTGCATGTAGCTCAGTGCAGTGCGTGAGATGAGCAATAGTTCATTATTCCCAGGTGTTTTTCATATTAAGGAGGTAGAGGGACAAGACGGCTGACATTTATTGTATACTATAATCTCCCTTGACAGGATGTTCTGGATTTACCATGTCAATATTTTATTTAGGGGTAAACAGGCTTCAGGTGTACCTCAGTCTCCATTGCCTACCCCAGTACTCCCTTGTACTATGAAAATTTGTCAAGTAAAACATAATCGTATTCATAGCTTTTATTGGCCTCTTCTTCAGCTCTGCAGCTAGAAACCTCCTACAGATTGTGGTGTGACTTCCATATCTATTTAGAGAAAGCCTGCATTTTCAACAGTGTTGGAAAGTTTAGGGTTGTACAGACAGGTCTGATAATGGTTTCAAATGTCATTGTACAGCACAATGTTTTTCACCCCTTCTCTCTTTTTCAGTAGTAGTATTTGGATTGGATTACATAAATAGAGTACATGTAAATAATCATTTTGATAAGTTTTCATATTAGGTGTACACCTATAATGTCCTTTAGACTTTTGCATCTTCCCTATTTCATCTGGGCTGGTGGGATCCTTCTGATTGCATGTGTCCACATGACCCAACTTGTGCCAATCAGGAAACTTTATTAGCCAACTTTTTGTTACTGTGACAAAATACATGAGATGATAAACTTAAAAGGAGGAAAGTTTTATTTGGCTTATACTTTCAGAGGTGTTAGTCCATTGTTGCTGGTCCTTTGCTTTAGGCCTGAGACAGCACAATATTTCACAGCAGGAACACATAACAGAGCTTCTGGGAACCAAAGAGGGAGGAGAGGCTGAGTCCCTTGGTTGCAGTGACCTAACTTCTCCCCAGTGGGCTCTACTTGTTAAAGGCTCCACCACTTCCCAACAGCACCACAAGCTGAAGACCAAGGCTTCAACGCATGAGCAAGTGCCCAATGCATTATGGGAACTGAGTCTGATTCTAGACCTGTTAGGGAACTGGTAAAGAAGGACATTGGCACACAGACTGAAGCCAGAAAGAGATAGAACAGCTATGCTTTGAGGCAGACTTCCTGGATATATCCAGTGTTAAAATCCATTTATCTCTGGCTTTTGCATTTTAATTAAGTGGAGTACTTTGTATCTATTGTCCTACTTTTGCTAAAAGCATTTTCTGTTTCTTGGGAACCGTTCTTCCCAAACTCAGACCCTGGGATTCAGGTAGAGGTGAATAACAGTCCAGGCCCTCACTAACCATTCAACTTCCTTGGTCACGGTGATCATCAGTAACTCAAGCTGCGCTAATTAGAGCTGTCGTTTGTGCTACTGGGGATGATGCTCCTTTTCTTTGAGATTGGAATCTGGAAGAACACAGCCACAAATATTCTAGCCATCTCTTGACCTAGTAGGTGAAGGACCCAAGGCTGCCAAAGGCCAAAGGAGAGAAAGCATCTCTGAATAATATCATGTGGGCTGGAGGCTAAGGTGTTGCTGAGGCCTACACTCCCTGTAGCCTTTTCATGTACATAACTAAAATCCCTTCTCAGGGTAAGTTATTTGTGCTGCTGTTCAGGTCTTTACAACAGAAAAAGCTATAGTTCAGTGTAGTACATTCACTGTCTCACTTACTCCTTCCAACCTTACAGGGATATAATAATCCTCAGTGCATACACAAGACAATTCCCAGTGAAGTAACTTGCTAATGCTTACAATGGCAATGCTAGAATTCCTGTCCAACCCAAGGGATTGCAAAGCCCAATTCCTGCGCAATATTGCTCCAGGGCTACAAGCATGACCTGCTTAGCCTTTTCTACTCTTTCATTCTATTATATTAAGTTTAACATTGTTAACATTTTCAGCTTCTGTACTGCTAAAATAAAATTATGTTTATAAGGCTAATTCTCTTGTTTTTACCTTGTCTCCTATCTTTTTTGTCTTTTCTCTTCTCCCTCATTTATTTTCACATTTTTCCAATATCCAAATATCAAATACTTGCTCTAGTCTCCTCTTTATGAATCAAAACAGTTCTAAAATGATCGTGGGTCATGCTGGCTTTGGCAAGGCAAAATTCAATTTACTGAAGACTTACCTTCTGCCTAATAGCTAAAGATGAGAAGATTATAAATTAGTCTGATCACCTGACCTGAAGGCAAATCACTAGGCCAGATTTCAAAGATGACAAATCATGAGGCCACTGCTACTCCTCCCTTCTTTCATTCTGTGCAAAGATGCAGTAAAAACAAAGGAAATTTCAATGCTCATTGATCACTTGCCCTTGGGAATATGGCCAATTGCCATGCTCTTGTTAACCTGCCTAACCAGGGAAAAACTCCACTGACCGGCCCTCATTATAGTTTTCAACCATGTATTTTTAAAAGGAAGGAATTTGTTAAATCTCAAAAGGTGGCTTCGTTTTTCAGGAAGCTCAAATAAGTTTCAAATGTATTCTATTTTATTAAGAACCCACTTCTTCTATCTGAGTAGACAGAACATCCTTCAGCCAGGTAAAGTTGGGCACACCAGAAATTCCAGTGCTCAAGAGGCTGAGGCAGGAGGATCACTGTGAGTTTGAGGCCGGCTTGAGTTTACATATCAAGTTCAAAATCAGTCTGAACTATATATCGAGACTGTGCACCAACCCCCAGCTCCCTACAAAGAACATCAATTCAATTAAGGAAGGAAGGAAGCGAGGGAGGAAGTAGGGGAGGAAGACCTGTTACTCCTTCCTCAGTCTCATAAAACCTTACATGGAGCCTTACTAGCAACTTGGAGCTGACACTCTGAGCACTTGTCAGCATTAAAGAACAATTTCATCTTAAAAACAAAAGGTTTAAAGAGTATATCCTTCTTAACAGCTAAGCCTGTGTTTGGCTCCCGGATTAATTTTCCTCATAAGGACACGTGACATCACAGTCCTGGAAAATTTTTACAATGCTCGTTGGCCTGGAACAAACATTTCAGATGTTATCAATCCATTGGAATTAAATACAGTAGTCCAAGTTTGAAGTTTTACATGTAGGGAAGACATTCCTCTCTCCAAATCCTTAACTTGTCAGTCCATGGAGACATTCTGATAATGATTTTATGAAGATCTATAAGCTCAAAAACAGTTAAGCTTTATGAGAGTGTCTGAAACTATCATTATGCGTGGTGTGTACTGTTTGGCAGGTGTTAGCGTGGTATAGAATACATGCATATAAATAATGTTTGATAAAGATAGTTTGTTTTTCAAGCAGGTTTTTAAAAATCCTTTGACAACACTTTTTTCTCACCTATGGTTTTATTTTTATAGTATAAAATTATTCTCCAGTGATTTTAGGAGAAGATAGTTGATTGCAACTCTTAGCTTTCTTTGCCATACTCATTGCAAAAAAACAAAACAGAAAAACACAAGCAAAAATGAAACGAGTTTCTGTCTATGCTTCAGTCTAACAGAATAGGAGATGGATCTAAACAGAAACGAGTTCTCCCAATGTGGTCGGGTAACTAATCTCTTTAAAAATCTCAAACAATTCTGGCATTGTTTTGTGGCAATTTGTTTTGTGAGTAACACACATTATGCGCTGACGTTAAAGAGCGCGGTACTCTGGGACTGTCGCGCGGTGCAATCCTGAGGTCTTGGTAATGCAGTCCGTGGGGGCCACCGAGGCCTAGCTCCTCTGTCTGGGGCCTACCGAGAAGCTGTATTCCTAAGAAACTTCTGGTGCTGCTGGTATGGCTGACTCTGGGATGACTCTGAAACCGCTCATGGACAGTAACTGAAAATCAACATGTTTCTTCTCCGTATGTTATCTGAGTGTGTTTCATATTTGTCTCCCAGGCAGTGTCCAGAGTACAACTCAGGGTGGAAACTGTCACTATCCCCTTTATTCGTCCTATCCAAGGTTTAATGACCTTCAGAATCTCTCCTGGATGTTTTCATATCTGCTCTACTTCAGATGCATTTATGCTATGGTGAAAACATTTTGGGGATACACTGATGTCACTCAAAAGAAAATTGTTTTTCTTCTCAGAGCTTTCAGTATGTAAATGTGCGCTGTCACCTTCCAGAAGGGAGATAAAGTATGTGGCATTTCCCAAGTGGATTTGAACTTGGAATCCTTCCTGAACCCTTCTTCTCCACCAAGCACTAGGCGATATTTATCAACCAGAATTTGGGGAGTACTCTAAGTAACTTGGTAATTTATATTTCACAATGTAAGAAGCACCTATATTGCAACCTAGTTATAAGACCAACCAACACACCCCAAATATTATGTGTGAATTTAAAATCAATTTAGGTAACTAATTAAATGCCCCACCCATTGATTTTTGTGTGACATTTTCTTGATCAAATAATTTACTGAATAATACAAAGAAAGATCCCAAGGCATTAGCCCCTGATAATTAGGTTTTTCCTGGTATTATCATCTAAAATAAACCTTTGAACCTCCTTCTTTTTTCCAATTACTGTTTCATTGTCCTCAAAACATCTCTTACTGATTATGGATTCTTTCGAATTTCTTAAGCAATTCACAGGTTTATTGCTTGTCTTCACCGCCAGAAGAGTTCCGTAAGGACAGTACCTTGTCTGTCTTATTGATATCTACATCTTCAATGTCCAGCTGAGTGTCTGGCCCATGATGTACAATTAGTATTTTCATATTGAAGGAATAGGTCAATAAAATAGTTGTCTATGTTCTGATGATCTAATATATTATGGTAAGAGCAGAGAGGATGGTCTTTAGCAGTTTTGGATGAGGCAGTCAAAACAATTTTATTTCTTTTTTTTTAGACAGGGTCTCACTTTGTGGTTCAGGCTGGCCCTGAGCTCAGCCTCCAACTCACATCACAGCAATCCTCCTGCCTCTGCCTCCGGAGTGCTGGGATTATAGGCGTGAGCCACCATTCCCGGCACTGTGGATGTGGTATTGGTTGCTGCTGGGCGTGAGTCACCATGCCCAGTATGGTATGTGGTTACCGGGGGTCGGACCTGGGTCCTTGCACTTGCAAGACAGGCGCCGAAACCACTGAGCTAACTCCCCGGCCCAAAACAATTTTATTTCTAACAGAGCAATTTCCCTCTAATGATATGAGCATGAGATTATTAATGCTGAAACTTGGATTACAGTTATGTGGACTCTTGGTGACTTTGAGTGTTTACTAAGAAACTCAAAAAGATAAGTATGTAAAAATGCTTGGTGTATAAGTAGATCTTGTGAAACATTTTTCTTTCTAACTTAAGTACTCTGAAATTTATGCAATATTATAAAGTTCTTTGGCTCGAACAAATCTAAAAAAAGCCATAAAAAAAAAGAACACTTGTTCCAAAGGAAAGCTTGCTATATACTTTTGATTTCTTCCATAGTAAACAGGTGTTAGTGTGGTACAGCACAACTGTGGCTAACGTAAGGTTCTGATAACTTGAGAGGCATTGGAGAAGCCTCATTAAGTATGATCTCTAGATATTAGAGGAGATGCATTCAATTTTACCCAGCAAATCAAGAGGAAGTCAGCAGCGAGTATTTTCAAGAGAAAAGGATTCATCTTAGGAGACAGTTGTTGAAAGTCCTTAGGACAAAATAGGACTCGAAATTCCACGGCACACACAGCTGTAATCTCACCACCGTGGGAGACAGAGGCAAGAGAACCGAAAGCCTGGGCCCCTTGCAATCTTAGTGAGAGTCTCAGTCCGCCCCCGCCCCCGCTTCCGGGTGTTAAAATGGAAAAACATTTTATATCTCTCTTCACAGGTCCTTCATGTGGTTAACATTTTTTCCCCTTGTTCGAGCTGTCTATATCCGGTTCCTATTTTTGCTTTCAATATTCTTATTACAGTGTCTCCTTCTAGGGGTTTAAATTTGCTTTTACTTTATGCTTTTATCCTTATTTGTGGGGGGAAAAAGTGGGTCAGTATTACTTTAGTTTGTCTTCACTTTCACTCCGCTGTTCATTCCTCAACTAGCTTTTAGCCTCTGGGAAAGAAGTAAAAACATTTTCAGAAACTGGGCCAACCTCTTGCGGCCCGCCTCCCCCAAGAAAACAAAACCTAACCCACTGGAACAGTAGTCCTTATGTTTTCCGAGCAACTCCAATTTCCCATTTCATGAGCTCACGTTTTTGTGGTTTGTTTTTATTGTTAATCTTTCACTGCAGCTCAGTCCTCCGTACAAAGAGTATAAGAATACTGTAAGAGCTGCGTCTCAAAACACCGTCGTTTAAGTCTGTCCACGCCGTTTAGGGGAACGAGGGCCAAACAGGACCCACCCACTCGCTCGGCGACCGGACGCGGCGGCTCAGCCCGCGTCAGGTGGGTCCTCGCACACCAGAAGGCCCGTAGGACTGCGGCGTTGCCACCCCGTGCAGTAATGACCTGCATCTTTCAGGCAAAAGCTCTGGTTTGTCTGGGAGAAAGACAAGGTGCTGAATTATCCCGAGAATTTCTTCCCAGTGGCTCCGGACAGCTGCCGCCGGCCTGGCCGCCCCGAGGGTCGCCTCGTCCCCCGCGCAGCCGCAGGAGCGCGGCCGGGAGCCCCGGGCCCTCCGCGCGCCGGGGGTTTCCAGGGGATGCCCGGGCCCCGCCCGCCCGCCGCGCAGGCTCCGCCCCCGGCCGCCGCCAGCAGGGGTCGCGCTGCCCCCGGAGCGGCGCGCGCGGGCGGCGGGCGGGCGAGAGAGGTGGGCAGGCGAGGTGGGGGCGCTCCGGAGGCCGGGCGCCTTTCTCCGCCGCCGCTGGTTGGAGCGTTCAATACAAGTCTTTTTTCTCGCTCGCGGGTTCTCCTCCGGGGAACAGGCGGCGGCGTCAGTCCGCGGTCGCCGAGCCAGAACGCGGCGCGCAGCAGCGAGCGAGAGCGCCCGGCCGCCCGCCGTCTCCTCCGCGCCTCCGGGCCAGCCCGCAGCCCCGCCGCTTCAGCCCGCGCCTGCCGCCTCCTCGGGGCCGCCCGCCGCCGCGGCTTCTCGGCGGGCAGAGCGCGCGGCCCGGCGGCCCGGGAGCCATGTTGACCGGGGCGCTCGGCACCGCGTGAGGCGCCGCGGCCTCGGAGCTCCGCGTCCAGCAGCCCGGAAGGCGGCGGCGGGAGGCCTGCGTCGCGGAGCGCTCGGGCGGCCGCCGAGACCGCGACCTGCATCCGGGCTCCGCGCGTCGCGGGCCGCTTCCCTTCGCGTCGTGCCCGCCCGGGACGCGCTGCCGCACTTGCCGGTGAGTTGGCGGCCGGCGTCCGAGCCGCGCCGTCCGCTGTCGCCCGGCCGAGCCCGGGCGGAGCGGGATCGTGGGACGGAGAGCGGCGGGGCCCGGGAAGTTGGGAGTGCGGGGCTCGCGGGCGGCTGTCACCGCGGGGTCCGCCGCCGAGCCTCGGGCATTTCCGGGGGTGTCGCTGGGCCCCGCTGCCTGCAGCCGCCCCGGGGTCCCGGCGCGGAAGCGGAGGAGGGAAGAGGCGGAAAGTCCCCCGAGACACAAAGGTCCCTCGGCGGGGTGGGGCGGCCGGGAGGAAAGGAAGGGGCGCGGGGCGGCGGGAGGTGGTGAGGGGGCGGCGGCCGCGGCTCTCGCTGCTCCTCGGAGACCGGGAGGCTGCGCGGGCGGGAGGGGGCGAGAGGCGGCGGCGGAGGCGCGCGTGGGGCGCGCGAGACAAAGATCGGGGCGGCCTCCCGTCGGCGGGTCACACCCCGGGTGTTGGTCAAGAGCGGGGCGGAGGGTGTGTGGGAAACCCGGAGACGCCGGGGCCGGGGGGGAGGGTGCCCAGTGTTGTCGCGGTCGTTCTTAGCGTTTCTGTGCCTGAAGCTTTCGCTCCTCTACTCAGCTGGATAGCTCTAGATTCCCTCTCATCACCCCCCCACCCCCCGCCACACGGACTTTGCCGTGGCTTTCCCCGTTCAACCCGCCCCCCTTCACCCACTCCTTTTTGGGTAAGCAGTATTTTGCCTTCAGCTCGGGGAACGTTGGGCAAATGACAGGATGCCTGCGCTTGTTCTGACCCTGAACTGCCTTGAACTCTTCTCTCTTCCTCCCACCCTTTCCTTTCTGGGATCTTTAATGTCACATGGCCATTAACAATTAGCTTTTCTTCTGCAAAAATGGCAAAAGCATTTAGCTGAAATCCGTGGCGCCTCTCCTTAATATTAATATGTCCATCGAAGACTTGGACCTGCTTTATCCACTCTTAGCCAAATTTTCCACGTACGGCAGTGGCACATTTTGAGCCTTGGCCGTTTCTAGGGTCAGCAAAGTGCATTCCCCCGCCCAGAGCTGTCACTTATCCAGGAAATGCTTGACTTAAAGACAGACAATTCTTGCCTGAAATTTTACTATTTGTCTTTCTGAGTTTTTGTTGAAGGACTTATTTTTAAAGACATTTGTGGGGGGAAAAAAGTAACAAATGAGTTACTGTGTTTTGATTTTGTTAGACATTAATGGGCATAAGAAAATGAATGGGATTTTAAGACCATTGATTTCTTGAGTTGACTTAAACCTTCCTGGATTTAGATATACAAGAATAAACTTAATTTTAAGGGGGAAAAATTGTTCGTGATAATTTCACTGGTTTTGTTTTGTTCTGAGCCTGAGCTGGCTTCTTTCATAAACACTGAGCTGCTGCTTTGTTAGTGAAGTAATTTCAGTCTTTGTAATTTTGACGTCTGCATACTTCCGTAAACAATAGGTTGGAACAAAAGAAAAAAAACTGTGACAGTATTTAAGGAATATGCGTTTACTTTTATTTTTTAATGTTATGAGAGAACCCTGGAATGTAACGAATGTTTTCCTTGCATCTGGCAAAAACCATGGTAGAGGCTAGAAGCGCTAACAGTTTGAATGCTGTGCTTCAAAAAAAAATTGCTGTCTGTGAATTTAAGATTTTTGAAAATTACTGTGCAAAGATAATGTATCACTTTTACAATGAAAATAGCAACATAGCTGAAAAACGAATGGAAAGAGAAGTAAAGCCTGTTTGATATAGGAACGTTAATGTTGGCTTCAGTGTGAGAACAGTGCTGTTGTGCTGCTTGTTGCCATTGAAGTGTTGACATTATAAAAATGAAGAGATTGTACTTTAGGCACCAGTCTGATTTTTGAGACTTCCTGTCCCCACTCCACTGCTTAAAACATTTTAGACACTTTTGTGTAATTGACAGGTTGTATTATTAATCTTTGTGTTAGATAGCATTTATCAGAGGGCCTTATTGAGGGTACATTGATTTTGTAAAAATCTGTATATTTATTAGAGTTTATTTAGAACATCAAGATCTGTGTCACCGGAAGGCAGTCTCCCCCCAAATAACAAAGGTTAGTTACTTGGATGGCAGGACATACTGGTGATTTTCAAATGTTTTCCTCATATTTTAAAGGTTTTCATTTTACTTTTACAACAATAGAAAAGTAAATGTAGAACTAGTCTTGTTAGTATCTTAATTGGCCCTATTGCTGCAAGAAAATTTAATAAAATGTGCAGTTTATTCTCATCCTTGGATTCAGGCCCCCAAAATAAATTTTAGTGTCTGGTATTTAAAGTTCTGTAGCCTATGTATTCTGGTAACCAGAAGGACAAAGAGAGAGATCCATAGTAAGGAAAGATGGCATTGGGCAAATAGGTTCAATGTGTATGGTATCTTGGTACGTGTACTCTCTTTGTAATAACTCGCTGGTTTTATAACAGAAAATTTAACCCCTTTTATTCTGCAGCGTAGGGTAGCTGTGTTGACAGAGTGGGTTTTGATGCGTGTCTGTCAATATGTTTATCAGGTCCTGGCTCAGTCCCACAATTAGAGTGGGAAGAGATGGCATATGAAGTCATTTGCTTTGTCTGTCCAGGTTTGTTTTCCCTCTTATTTTTAGCAGTACATTTTCCTTTGTTGGTGAAGTAGTACTAAATTCAGACATTTTATTGTGAGCAGTAGAGGCCCTTCAAAAGTGAAGCTGATGTTTCTTAATATTAAAAGTTATCTGTGAACACACAGTTTTTGCCCATTTTCTTACAGTATTGAATATTTGTAAGGTATTACATTTTGAATTTTTATTGCTATTTGATCATTTTTATAAAACTATTGCATCATGTCTTGGCATGCTTCCTCACAGCTTTATATACTTTCAGAGTAGATAATTACTTAACAAATTGATTGCTGCATTGGAAAAAAAAAGCCATTGTATGTTATAAAAGTATTCTCTGGGGTATTATTTTACAGATTCTCTCTCCTTTCACACATGGATGGAAGAACAATTTTAAGTTTTTTTGAATTTTAAATGGTAATTTATGCTTACATTTTAAAATAGGAAATAAAGTGCATTTTATAAAACGATTGTGAAATTTTGCATTTAAATGATGAAGGTAAGCAGTAGGTTTATGGCATTTAAAAGGTGCTTTATACTGCATTTGTGAAATTAAAAAGCTGCTCTTATATTAGAAAACGTTTGATATAGCAAACTACCATTCAACTTGTAATATTGCCAGTTTTTTTGAACTAGTGGAGATAGGGCCAGTTGGACTGTTTTAAGAATTCTTGTCCTTAGTAGATTCTTTGTCATTGTTTTATTCATAGTAAGTATAGCTAATTGGTTTTTACTTTTGATATTTGTGTAATGCTGATCTGGAAGGAGAAATTGCTACGGACCATAAAAATGTATTGCATGTAACTTCAAAATAAAAAATGTATTGAGTGTAGCTTTCTGTTCCTATCCTGTTTTGTTCTTCCTAATGGCCATCTTGGAAAATCAGTAGACTCCTACAAGTAAATCTAATAATGTTAGGTTTTGCTACAGTGAATATAGTGTTTGAGGAGGTAGAATTATAGATTCATGGCATATTGGGATGATGTGAAAATTATCTAGTCTTCCAAAGACTCATTTTAAAAACAAGTTTTGATATAATTTCTTGGTCTAATTGAGCTACCACAATACAATACCATACACTGGGTGGGTTGAAAAAGAAAAGTATGTTTTCTCCCTGTCCCTCGAGTCTAGTAGTCTGAGATGAGAGGGTCAGCTTGATTGAGGGGTTGGGAGAGCCCTCTTGGTTTGCAGATGATTGTCACTGACTCTGTTTCCTGGTCTTTCCTCTGGTGTTTGCAGGTGGAGGGAGAGAAAGGGAAAGGAAAAGGGAGAGAAGAAGGAGAGAAATCTTTATATCTCTGCTTTTTAAGAACATAAATCTCTAATATTAGAGTTCCCACCTTAGGTACCGAAACTAAATCTAATTGCCTCCCAAAGTCTCCCTTCTAATAACCATCACTATGGGAAGTTAGGAATTCAACATAAATCTGTGGGTGGTGCTCAGACATTTAATGCATAATATAAAGTGTGTTAAAGAAGTGACAGTAAATTATCTCTTCTGCTTAGGCCAGTGGTGACAAACTTATGACTTGTGTGCCTCATTGGGCCTCTTGTATTGTGAAAAGCTCTTCGCTATTACTGTGTAGGCACAGTACCATTAGGTCTGCCTAGGAAGCTCATCATATATGTTTAACTGTTTTCAAATGAGGAAACAAAGGCCTTAGGTAAGTAATCATATCAGAGTTCTACCACTGCTGTGACCCTGAGATTCAAGTTAAGCATTCAGATCACTAAGCTGCAATCTCTCTGCTGGGATGGAATGCTAAGAAGTTCAGTGTTAATGTTTGTTCTTTGTAAAATGGCAGTACGTTACGAAAACTTGTCACAATTAAATTAAAACTCCATCGAATAGGTTTTAATACATTAAAAAATTGAGCTGTACACCTTTATAAGATAAATGTTTATCACTTAGTCAATTCTAAGCGAATTGTTTATATTAGCTTTTCATTGCTATGACCAAATACCTGAAAAAAAGGAGGAAGGACTTGTTTTGACTCCTTGTTTCAGTCAGTGCTCAGCTTCTGCCCCAAGGCAGAGATGCCATGGCTGAAGGATATGGCAAAGCTGCTCACCTCTTGACAGCCAGGAAGGCGCATGGGGGCTACTTACGTACTTACCCAGCTAGGCCACACTTTCCAGTAGCCCATTCAGCTATGAACTTAATCTGTGGACTCATTGTTAATAAGCTAGTGTCATCAGTACATGAATTTTAGGGGTGGCATGTCATCTTAAACCGTAACAATGGTAGAAAGATATTTTAGGTATGTTTAGATTTGTTTGTAGTCATACGTTCATCATAGCTCTTTGTCCATAAAGTGAAATAAATACGGAGGCTGAAAAGCAAAAATAAAACAATAAAACCAAAAAACCTTGGCATTATGGTGCAAGTATATTTTTTCTATATATGTTGTTTATTTGGTTTGATTTTATATGTGCAAAATTAACTTCCATTATTTGCAAATATACCATCAATAAGAAGACTGTTGAGATGCATGGTGACATATAGAATGCTCTACTGTTGGGTGAAATTTTGGCCTTAGGGTGGGTAAATTTTAGACATACACATATTTGGCTTTTGATATCAGTATTGCTAAGATGAAATTCTGATCTTGTGTTTTTATTCCTATGTGCCTATACACCATTGAAAAGAAACATGAGACCAAATTGTACATTTTTATAATAACTATTACAAAATACCCCTTGTATCATAGAAATTGCATTTTTTGTGTTTATATCTCTTAGAGCTTCATAGTATTTACTCTTCAGAAATTAGTTTTGTTTTTCCTAGCATTTTAACCTCTCAGATCTTTCTGCTTTAGAAGGTCTTTTAAAATACTTAACTTAGGCCCAAGCATGTAGCTCAGTGGCACTGTGCCTGCCTGGCAAGCACAAGGTCTTGAATTCAATCCTCAGTACCAAAAGTAAATAAAATATAATATTAAACTTTCTATTTTAGTAGAGAAGTCTTTATTTTCTCCATTGCTTTCTCCTTACTAGTTTGTTCCATAACTCTTAAAGGTAAAGGTTTCCTTTACTATCTTTGTTTTACTGTATTTCCTATGGTCCTTTTTGCTTTTTAAAAATATAAACTGTATATTTTATTCAGGAGATTTTCCTGTTTCTAGATTTATTTCTCTCCCTCTTCTATTTCCCCTTCTTCTTTTCCTTCCCCCAGTACTCATCAGACCTTGGTGCTGAGCTGTGTCCTCAGCTCCTTCTCACCCTCCTGTTTTAAATATAAGAGTCTTGCTAAGTTTCCCAGGCTGGGCTCAAACTTGAGATCCTTCTGCCTTCATCACCCAGAGTCCTAAGGTTACAGGCATGTAGCACCGTGTCTGGCTATGAAGATCTTTTTGCTTGTTACATAGAATTTTATTATATGGAATCTCCTAGTACTTTGGATGGTAGAGGCTGGAGAATCACAAATTTGAGACCTACCTGGATAATTAGAGAAACTATCTCAAATTGAAAAGTGCTAAAGATGATGCTCATTGCAGAGGTCCTGATTTAATCTGTACTACTGCAAAAAATTAAATAAATAAAATTTCAGTATGTAGGTATAACATAGTTTAGTCATTTGATCCTATGTGGATTCTGAACTGTTTGCTGTCTTTTGTCTCTGTAGTACCAGATGAATCTATCCATCTGTTCATAAAATTTATATCTGAAGAAGTGAATGGATGGTTTAAATTCTGTTGCTAGGTAATATATTCCCTTACTGTAATCAGTGAAGAGGGCCCAGAAGCAAGACACCAGCAGTAATCTTACTTAGTTCTCAGATTTTGGTTTCCAGTGCTGTTCCCTAGTTAAAGGGACCAGGCTATTTTTGAGAAATGGACAATTCTAGACCTGCAGCAGGACATAAAAGTGTGAGGTGAGCCTGAAGAATCATGTAAATATTGGAATGTAAGGAATATTCAAACAAAAGTGCTGAGTGGGCTATGTTGGAGGGATACTGAAACCAGTCGAATGGACTTTCAGTGGACAGTAGTACTGGAACAATTTAGGTAACAGAATGAAGTAGTACTTGGTTGTAATCCAGAGTATAAAATAATAATATAGTTGGGTTCGTATTCATGCAAGTGATTGACATACATAAATGTTGAAGAATGGACAAAGCAGTACAGAAGATTACAAATAATTTACGTAGATATACTGTCCTCAGTGAAGTTGACATAATTTCTCACTCCTTATATTTATATTGCACAGTCACTTCTTTCCAGAGTATAGTGTGGAAAACCGAGAAAAGAGTAACTTGACAGAGAAGAAGCCTGACAGGTATTGCCTTAGTGATACGATCAAAGTGAACAGCAATCATAAATCACATTTCAAGTCCAGTGTGATGAGAGGAGCTTCACTTCTATGGTCTCCACCCCAAATCCATCATCACAGCCTCATCATGGAAGAATAGCAAACAGAGCCTAATGAGGAATTTCCTACAAAGTGCTTGAATAAGTACTCTTCAAAACTACCTAGGTCATCCAAAGCAGGAATGGGAAGCTGTCACAGCTAAGAGAAACATTAGAAGACATAATTATTACAATATAATTTAAATGGGATAGATTCTTAAAGTAGAAACTACAGGGTGCAGCCTAAAGAAATGTGAATAAAATATGTAACTGTTAATGATGATGTATCTGTTGTTTCATTAATTGTGACAGATTACTACATTTCAGTGGTAAGAGCAGAAGATAGGTAAGACAGAGAAACTGTTTCTATTTTTTTGTAGCTTTAAAAGTGTTTGCCCAGATAATTGTGGTAGGCACTAAGTTGCCAATTTGTACTACTACCTGAATGTATTAAAGGCCTATTTTCCTATCCCCTCACCAGCTGAACATACTGTGAGACTTTTGGAATTTTGCCAGTTTGATAGAGGAGCTCTAGTGTAACTCCAGCTATTGTGTTTTTCATTTTACCCGTGATGGGTATTTTTTTCATCTGTTTAAAGGACATTTCACTTTTTTCCCCCCTTTACTGAATTCACGTGACCCTTTTTTTTTTTTTTTCTATTAGGTCATCAGTCTTTTCTTGATTTCAGGATTGTAATAGGGAGGTTAGCCCTTTATATGTGATATGTGTTTCAGTTTTTTATATTGTGTTTTTCTGTGTGTTTACAAAGTTACTTTGTAACTTTACAAAACCGTTTTCATGCAGAATTTCTCATTTTTCTATGGTGATCTAATTTTTCCTTTTATGTTCCTGCATTAGGAATTAGAAAAGTCTTAAGTGCAAGAAGGTTTTAAGCAGGCTCATCCAAATCTTCCAGTGCATGTGTTTACCTTTGTCACATTTAGGTCTTAAAATTTGAATACATCAGTTCCCTCTAATCTTTCATATTTTAAACGCTTAGCCTTTTCTTTCGAACTGTTTCTGCCTAAAATGTCTGTGGTCCTCTAGGTATGTTAAATGATTTATAGTAAAAGGAATGCTGATGCATTTACTCTTAGGGGATGTTTCTTTTCACTGTTAGATTTTGATATATATCATACTGTATATTCAGTTTTCTTCCCTATCCTAGTTAGATTATTAGTCTTGTTTATAACCTATTTCTCAACTTTCTTAGACTTTCTCATTGATATTATGATCTCTCTAATACTGCTAGTCTCTTTTTGGTATTTATAAATTTAATGAGTCTTTCTGTTATTGTTTTGTACTGGGGAGTGAGAGATCAAACCTATGGCCCTTGCAGCAAGCTACATTCCTAGGACACTCATTTTTTAAATGTTGAGACAGGTCTTGCTACATTGACCAAATTGGGTTTAGATTTACAGTGCTCCTGACTCAGACTCCTGAAGTACTGGGCTTAGAGCCATATGCAAACTTAAACCCAGGTTGCTGAACTAATTTTTATTTTACTTTATTTTTTTATTCTTTGCAGTATTGGGGATTGTACTGAGCTATGTCCCCAGTCCTTTTTATCTTTTATTTTGAGACAAGGTCTTTTTAAGTTACCCAGGCAGGGCTGGAACTTGTGATCCTCTTGCCTCGGCCTCCTGCAGTGCTGGGATTGCAGGAATACTCTGCCATGCCCAAGTGAACTAAATTTTTAATAGACATTTCAGAGCTATCTGGTGGAACGTTGGCTTCCGGAAATTACCACAAAAGTGAACCTGTTGCTCATAGCAGGAGAGGAGACTACTGCCACTTTTATAGTTGGTAACATTTGCGGGGTGTGGTCACGAGCAGTGGTGACAGTTAAGAACAGTAAAGTGGGAAGGAGCAGCAACATGGGGTATTTGTTGAGGGTTTGGCATCTGGTTTAAGATAGGTGCTGTCTCAGGGCGAAGCTTGATTACAGTTAGGCTAAGGATTATGAAAATTTAGGACCAACAGATACAGCAAGGCAAGGGTGTTGAGGTGAGATTTTCAAAGAGTGTTGGAAAGTGAACAGTCATTTACTGATATTTATTAAAAAAACTGAATAGTCTAATGTTGGTTTAAATGGGTTTTTTGGGAAGTTCCTGAAAAGAACAATGAAGTTATTTGCTGCTCTTATCTGCTTCAGCAAGAATTTCCTGGAATAGTCGAGTTATTTGTTGAAGAGAGCTGAGTGATAGTTAATGTAGGCTGTACACTCAGTGTAGACAGTTTCTGTTCTCAGTGCCCATTCAGAACCACAGTAAAGTTTAGAATGCACCGTAGTCATTAAAAAATCTTAACTCTTAAGCTCATCTACAAAGGTAATACATTCTCTTGGTGCGTGGTTTAACTTGGAATTTCTTTTCCCTGAAGAGAAAGGGCTAACTTTGATAGGTAAGGTATCCATGATACCAAAGTGTACGATTGGAGATGAGTGTATAGCTCTTTGAAAGAGTTTAAGATTAGAATTAGAAATTTGAGAGTTATATAAATACTTTAAAAAATTTATTCCTGGATGTGCTTGGTGAAGAAGGGAAGAGTGAGGAGAAAAACGCTTGAGTGAAGAGTCAAGAACTCCAGGACTTAATGGTCTCACTGGGGTGTCGGTGTCTGTGGTTGTGGATGAGAGAGTGAAATAGTGGAATAAACCTGTGAAGGAGAGACCAGAGAAGTTGGAAGAAATCCAGGATATGGTTCTAGAAAAATTAAGGAAAAACATTTTCGTTTCTCCCAGTGAGGGGGATTGAATTCAGGGCTCTGGACTGAGCCACTTCCCCAGCCTTTTTAGACTTTTTAAATTCTTGAGACAAAGTCTTCTGTGCAGTTAGATTTTTCAGCATTAAACTTTGTTTTCTCGTTTCAGTCTCTTAAATGGAAAGTGTTTTTAAAGATGATGAGAAAGTGCTTACACCCTTGTGAAATAGTGGAGGAGAGTTGAAAATATTGGTGTGGATTGACTGAGGAAGTTTCCATACGAAGGCTGTTTTTCACACTGTGTATGTGTTTGCACACACGCACACATACGTACAAATGCATTCAGTTGTGGTTTGGGGAGAGGTGCTTTCGTTGTGGGTAGTGCATGTAGTTTGAAGTGGGCATTGGGGAAGTCGGGGCTCAAGCTCAGTTGAGCCAGTGCCTTTGTTGATCATTGTTGAGGCTGCTTTTGGTGTGCTGACCGAAGTGGCTTACTATTCTGCAGTGCCGATGTGAAAGATACCAGCGTGGCGAAAGCTGTAAGTACTTAGGTCAGGATGAGGATGGATAAATGGACAGTTGTGCCTCAGTTAATGACAGGAACACATTCTGAGAAATGTGTTACTGGGAGGTTTAGTCATTGTGCATATATCACAGTGTACTTAAAGCAGTATGGCAAAGTCTCAGTACAGTTTCTTGGTGCAATCACAACATTGCCAACAAGATATATGTGGTTGCTACTGGTGTAAAATGGCATACTGTTAAATAGCAACCTTTTTTTTTTTTTTAATAAGAGATCACACTAGATCAGTAAAATGGTAATTTGTTCTCTTCAGGTACTAGGTACTGTAATTAATTGTATGTATGCTTTTATGTGATTGGCAGAGTAGCAGGCTTATTTGTACCAGCGGAGTCACTTCAAAGAGTGGTGTATGACACCAGGAGGTGATGGGAGTTTCTGAGCTTCATATAACCTTGTGGGACCACCATGGTATGTGCAGTTGACTTGTCGACATTGATGGTGGCACATGACTGTGATTATGCTTTGGAATAACACAAGTACATGCACTATTCTCAGCTTTTGAAGTGACTGTGACAGTGGCTTTGCCGTGCGACTTCTTTCTGATAGGTATCCTCACATGGCTTTCTCACGTGCACTTGTACAATACTGCCATACTGGCTAGTATTCCAACTGTATAAACTTAAAGGTCATTGCACTTTTGTGGAGAACTCAATTAGTCCCTCTCCCTGGTTTTCACAAGTCCTTGAGCTTTCTGATACTGCTTCTAGAAGAAAGGTTTTTGAGTAAAATTACAAAGTAAGAGTTTGCCAAGAGGACATAGGATGAGATGAAGAAAGGGAGGGGCTAGTTTTTCTGGTGGAGAAACTGGTTTATGCACAGCGGTGAGGCCTGAGCAAAACTCCCTTCACTGAAGGGAATAAAAACTACAAATAACTTCCTTGTGGTGATGAAACACTCACTGGAAATTGATCTCGGATGGGGCTGGACAGTGACAGGCTCAGCATAAAGACCTTGTGTGCCTAGGTAGAAAAGGATCTGTTGGTTCTAGTGATGATTTTTTTTTTTTTTTTTTTTTTTTTTGGTGCCAGGGATTGAACTCAAGATCTTGTACTTGCCAGGCAGGTATGTGCTGCTGAGCTAAATTCCCAGCCCAGTAGTGACAGATTTTTACTTAAACAAGTTTTCTGTGTGTGGGCAAAATATAAGCTCTACAGAGAACTATGCAATCTATTTAGCTTAATACATTGTAGAAACATTTTTTGGTACCAGGAATCCAGCTTGGGATCCTGTGCTTGAGAGGCAAAATCCCCAGCCCCCTGTAGAAAGTATTGCTAGTTTGGCTTCCATGTTATACCACAAGTTATTTAATCTTTTTTTTTTTTTTTTTTCCTTTCTGGCTGAGAAAGAAGACATTAGTGGTGTGTAATCATAGTACATGTATTTGATTGTCATAATTTGGGAGTGTAAAGTTGAATGTGTACTGTGTGCTGGCCCAATACATACAGTTTAATTTGTGGCTTACAACCTTTTAATGTACTGAGAATTCCTTTTTCTAAGAGGAATGTAGGCATGGCTTTCTCTGTCATCTTTCCACTGTTCTCAGTATCCAAAGAAAGAAATCAGGATCTGAACCTAGGTTAAGCTTACTCTAAAACTTGCTGTCTGTCATGTGAAATGGACATCTTGTGTACTGTAAACCTTTCATTGCTAGTGTCAAAGTTATAAGTAATTAGCTCTTCACCCCACAGGTGTTAATTAACTATTGGAATATGTTATCTCTCAGCTGTTGAGGATCAAGATTGAATGGATCATGAGTAATAATGAAGCAAAGAGAATCTAGACCTTTTATAGCCAATCTTACATGAATTAGAATCTACTTAATTCCTGTTACTGGAGAATTCCGATAGCCAGAAATATCCAATTGAAATGCTGGTTAATTCTGGTGTTGCTGTTTTAAAATATTTTTCTTTGTCATCATAGGAAACTTTTTAAACATTTAAAAAAATTTGTCATTTGTAATATTTATTTTAATTGAATCTAGTAGTTTTCACAACTAAGTGGAATCAATTTAGTGAAACATCTTACAAATTATATTGAAAACCTTTTTGAAAACAAAATTTTGGTTATACAGTTTAGTTAGGTACATATTTTCTTCTTATTCTTTTGATTGAAATCTTCTAACCTGGCCTTTATTACACATCTTATAAAGAAAGTAGTGTGTGCTTGTTAATTGACTTGTTGTTATGATCCCTCTGTGTTAGGATTGGTATGTGAGCAATTTCTAATTTTCCACTTAGCAAGTAATGTGGAGGATTAGGATGTTTTCATGCCAACAACAAAAAAAAATCACAAAAAGAGCATTTCTGATGATGGTAGGTTTATAGTTTTGAGATAAACTGACTCAGCCTTACATCCTTTTTAGGGAGGTATTTCCAGTATCTTCAATATTAATTGGCCATATAAGATAAGAGGGATACTTTTCTGAGTGGCCTTTCTCTTTCCCCAAAGAAAAACTTTGCTAGATGTTTGAAGAGTGCTTGCATTTTTAATGTGTTGCCAAGTCTTCCACTGTCGCTGAGGAAAGTTGGCCACTATCCAGTAGAATTTGTTTTACAAATGCTTTAATAAAACGTTAGTTTTTAAAAATGTAATAAGCCTTTATTGTACCATAAATTATACCATGACAAAGTAACATGTTTAGTGTCCAGTTCAGATGTCTCAGTGACACAGGGTAGAATTGCTTGCATATACTTTTATTATGTATTTATTTATTTATTTATTTTAGTTTTTTGAGACAAGATCCTGCTTTGTAGTTCATGTTGACCCTGAACTCACTGTGTAGCTCAGGCAAACCTTGAACTCAGGGCAGTTCTTTTGCCTCTGCCTTTCGAGTGCTGGGATTACAGGCGTGCGCCATCATGACCACCATTGTGGTGTGTGGTTACCAGAGATCAAACTCAGGACCTTGCGTTTGCAAGGCAGACACTAGCTAATTCCCTGTCCCACAGATTTAAATTATTTTTGAAGGAAATAAAAATTTCTTTCTTCTAGTGACTGTAAAAATGTGGCATTTAAAATATGTGAGTATTGTTACTTAATTTTTCATACTAAAATATTCTAAAATACTGTTTTAATTTCATACTGTTGGAGTTTAGGAATTTAAAAGGGTAAATGATTAGCTGGACTTCACAGGATGTCTGTGTGATCATCATCTGTCAGGCAAAGTCTTCTGTTCATTCTGTGATGATGTACTCTGGAAGCTTCTATGCTAATTAGAGAGTAAAGTATAGTGTTAATTTAGAAGTACAGTACTATAAACGGTGAGAAATAATCTGGCTGGATAAAGGGTATTTTTGTATATGTATGGCATGATGGAGTAAGAGAGGGACTAAAAGACTACAAACAAGTTTCTGTCCATTAGAGAATTATAACATGGGGAAATAAAATAAGTTTTTATTTCTATAACCCACTTAATTCTAGTGAGTGAATCCATGTAGAAGACTACATTTTAGATGAAGAATTAAGACTAACTTTAGAGCAGTCAATAATACATTTTCAGCTTCTTGCTCTGGGAAATTAGCACAATTGAAGATCCTTACGAGCTTCTGTTTATATGTATTATAAATGAAAACACATTTAATAAGAAACTATAATAAATTATAACTTACAAATATAGGTTAACAGATATTTTAAAATGAGAAAACAGCTATTTTTTAAATAATGTGAAAAGAGTACATTGTTTTACATACTTGGAAATCTTCATGTCTGGTTTCTCATATCTCGGTATGTACTTCTGCATTTTAGCATGTTACGTATTCTGGGCATTGTAGTCTCTGGGAAAGTACTGTACACTCAGTGATAGATGTATGAAGAGAGAAAATCACTGCTTAGGATTATTATAAAAATCATCTGATCTCAGGATTCCTGAGAAAGATTTCCCAGACCACACTTAACGAACCTCTTTTGCAGAGCAAAATTGAATTGTATCCTAATCTTGTCCTTGTTCTTATTTTCCGGAATGAATATTCTTAAGCTATTTCTCCTGAACCATAATAATCCCACCACATTTCATTTCTTACATTTATTCTTAGATAGCCTTTACAATGAATAAGTAGCTTTAGTTCTGTAGCTGTAGAAAGGCCAAGGCTTGGGAGCTGTGTGACTTCGGGCATATTCACTAGCATTTTGAACTTAGTTTGCGTCTATAAAATGGATAGAATAATACTAGTTCATAAGGCTTTTGTGGAAACCAAATAAGCTCATTAAAGAAAACAGAGTTACCAATCAAATGTTGCTGTCAGTAGGGTAACAGAAATACTACCTCAGGTATTTTCCAGTTCTGTCATACATATTTTGGACTGTTGATTACATTCACAAAATACTAAACACTGAAAAGAATTGTGTCTCCTTTTTTATGTTAATTCTTTTAAACTTATGAAAGAATGACTTTTTAAAAAGCCGTTTTCTTTTTTCTGTGCTCCTGTCTAGCACTTGCTTACTGTACTTGGGCATCTCAGACTCTGTCCCAGGTATTTAAATTTATTGGATTTAAAATACAAGCAGCAAAATCATTCTTCTCCAAGGCGTTCAGAATCTTGTGTTTAAACTAGTTAGAACTTCTAGAAAGATGCTGTAAAAGATAACATCTAAAGACTGACTTCATAGTGTAGGAATATCATTTCTGTCTAGGGAGAGAAATATACAAAGGAAAGAAAGTGATTAATTTGTATCTTGTCAGCCACTGCTTTTTATAACTCCTAGGAGAAAGAAAACTTTGTCAAGGACTCAGCCAGTTCCCAAGCTCGGAGTGAGACTGCAGTGGGTGAGAGTTTGGGCTGTTACGGTGCTCAAGGGCCCAAAGGCTCAGCTGCTCACATGCTGTCCCCTCCTGTGAGTTTTTAACTGCTCACTGTTCGTCATAGGTAAAGGGGGGTCATTTTAGTGACCTTATAGAGAGTCACTGGTCTGGTTAAATGATAATGTATATAACATTCTGGAACAAATTGGCACATGATACTGCTTAACCGCTTTTTCTATTATAGGTATACATTGAAAAGGGAAATACATGATTGCTTTGACAGTATTAACTTCTAGTAGTCCCTCGGAGATCATATATTTTTAAAATGAGTGCTGAAAAATTACATAATGTGAAAAGTTAATTTTGTCGTTTTTCTACTCCCTTGTTATATAAAAACACATTACTTTGACCTACACAAGAGGAGAAAATTGACAGAAGGCCAGAACTTTTAGTAGTTAGAATGTATTTTACCTAAAATCATACCGAAGAATTTTTTTTTTAAGTAGCTATTCCCCCTTGAATTTATAGGTTATTTCCTAGGTGGATATTGTGGATAGGGAAGCACCAAAATTTTAACTATTACCTGAGAGAAAAATTGTCCATTGATTTCAGTAGATACTAATCATTTTCTGTACATTTTTATACTCATTCTTAAAAATATGTTGGCCAGTGTATAGCTTGTGAGTTGCCCAGTTAACTTTTAAAACAGAAGATTGCTCACATTTCAGTGATGAGGCTAATTGAATATATCTTTCAAGTTATCCTTAATATGTTAAATTTTGGTCAAAACTCATGTCTGGATAGTACATCATAATGTTACCCTATTCTAGGGCAATAGTTATTGAAAGATAAGAGCCTTTTAAAGAGTTGTTGAAAGTCATCAAATCTAGTCTTTCTTACTACAGAATAAAAAAGAATAGAAACTTTTCTTTGTCCTTTGTGATTCCAAGAATAGTGGGTAAATAGTAATGTTTGTGAAATGCTTTATGCAGACAGTAGATACACAGCAGAGCTGTAAGAAAAGCTTAGTTGTGATACTCATAAGAAAAGTGATTTATGTGCCATATTTTTTCATTTCTGGATTGAAAATCAAATCTGTGTGTCAGAAAAAGAAGTTCTGCTTTATCTTTGGTAAAAATAATCCCTATATTTTTGAAAAGAATTGGAACTACAAACGAGGGCCTCCTTTTTCTGGATCTTATGGAATATTTAGTTGAACCTTCATACCTACTATAATCAGATGGTGATTTCTTCTCCAATAATTGAGTAAAATTAATGAGACTAAATTAATTCTGGATTGAATAATGATAAATTTCTGGTCATTTTACTGTCTCTTCCTACTTAAGACTTCTTGACAGCCTTACTGTAGGCCATTTGATTTTCTTATATTTGTTTGCACACCTAATGACCTGTATTTTAATAAAATTTGAAGCAGATTGTTACGAAAGCTGTCATATAAATAAACATGAAATCACGTTCCTAGAGAGCCACTGTAAACCTTGCCCCCAAAGCATGATAAGACAAATTTATTTACTCTCATTAGGTTAAATCCAACAGTAAACATTTTTAATGTCTATGTTCAACAAGTAGTAAATCATAGCTGATGCCTACATGTTTCAAACAGTGTTTGTGGTAAAATAAAGTTTGTTTTCTTTGTAATATGGGCTCACATAACGGACTGTGTTTCAAAGACCCCTGTATATAGCATTTACGAAAGTGAATAGGGATATAGAAGCTCCTTTAACAGGCTGATTAATTTATGTCTTTCCCTCTGGTTGATGGCTGTGGTGTATTTAACTAATAGTATATTTAAATAAGTAGTTAGTGGATAGCACGCTTCTATCTAGTTTATCCTTAAATGTCTTTTCCTACAGGTTTTCCACTTCATTATTATACTTAGTAAGTTAATCAGAATTTGCCTAGACTAATCCTAGTGCACAAGGATAATGATGTTTGTGAAAATATTACAAGGTAGGTTGCTGAAAAAAAAATCTTGGAATTAGGTGTAAGGAAGACAACTAAATGCCTGGAAATGTCATACAGATGTAGAAGAGTTTGGCATTCACTGCTTTCCAAATATTTTCAAAGTTTCCTTTAGTCTTATGGAACTCAGAAATGGTGAGAGTCTGTGGATATGTGTTTTGTATAGGGAACTCCTATCATGGTTCTATCTCGGCCTTTTATCTCACAAGAAGGCTT
This sequence comes from Petromus typicus, assembly GCA_004026965.1. Classification (NCBI taxonomy): domain Eukaryota; kingdom Metazoa; phylum Chordata; class Mammalia; order Rodentia; family Petromuridae; genus Petromus; species Petromus typicus. The sequence goes on from PVIR01008740.1 coordinate 28,667, forward strand.
GGGCAGCACATTTGAATGTTTTAAGTTAAAATACTTAAGGTAAATAGGTTGTGTGTGTGTGTGTGTCTGTGTGTACATATATATATATATATATACATATACATATATATACATATATATGTATACGTATACATATGTGTATGTGTGTGTATATATATGGTTATATATATATATATATATGGTTATATATGTATAATATGGTCATATATATATATATATATAATATGGTTACGTGAATTACCTGCTTATGACTTCTTGACAGCCTTACTATAGGCCGTTTGATTTTCTTTACTTTTACTTGTTTGCACACCTAATGACCTGTATTTTAATAAAATTTTATTAAAATTTTAATAAAATCGTGTTGTATCTTTAGTTCGTTCACCAAATTATTTTTAGTGACTATACCCTTTTATCTCAAGGCACTTTTTTTTTGAGCTCTTGAAACCTAATTTCTCAAAATTTTTAGTGTGAACTTCATAGAAAATTGAGGTAATACATTGATTTCATAGTCAGTACCCCTTTTAGTTTCTGCCAGTTATCATAAATTCTTATACCCAAGCTGTTTGTCTGAAGTGACTATATGTAGTTGCATGGATATAGGACTCTCTTATGTTTCTTTCCAGACTTCTTGGCTCTTTTTTTAATAGTTAGATTTCCTTTTACATGTCCTTTTCTTAACATTCCTTCAGCTGATGTTTGTAAGGCACACTTTTGAACTCATACAATTGTTTCATATACAAGTATCAAAATATTTCATTGCCTGGTGAATAACAGGCTAAAATGTAGAACACTTCCACTATTGAAATATCAAAAGGAAGATGTTTCCTATTTATACTTATTTTACTTATTATGTTGTGGAGCTGAAAATACCTTTTAAGAATTGTAGCAATGATTTTGGCCTGCGCTCCAATTTTAGGAGGCACAGTGCCCAGAGAGGGCTCCAAAGCTGTTTTGCTGGCTCTTTGCTGTGGAGCAGCTGACTAGCCAGCTGCAGAGCACATTGATCCGGTCACGATTGCTTTTATCCTGGAGCAGAGCAAGTTAACACAGTTTAAATCAAGAGCCACATTAGAAGCTCCTGACCTCAGGATAACCTCTTTTCCTACTTTTGAAAGGGGTAACAATTCCAGTCACTTCCTAACTTCTAGCCACAAAAATGCATGGGAACGTATAGCCATATCTAAAGATTGTGACCATCCTTTTGCCTTATACATGTAAATCCAGATTGGATTCTTTGCTTTTGCGGTCTTCCTACAGTGCTGTATTGAATATTCCATTTCATTCTTTCCTTGCTCATTTTTTCCTATAATATTGGAGCCTTCATTGGTCTCCTGTAGTTGGAGCATATAATATTGATCTGGGACTGTGTTTTTAAATTGAACCTTTTCTTAAAAGTGCACGTCAGAATATGACAACTCCTTTCTCTATTAAATAGCAGACCAGTGATTTTTGATACATACTTTTAAACTCATGCTTTCTTTTCTAAATTTGTCTCCCATTCTTTTCTGGTTATCCCTGCAGTCACTGTAAAGGTTTTACTGAGGTTTATGTTTTATACATTTCGGTTTTATTTCTCTTGTAGCTCATGACAGGGTAGACAATTGCACATATGCAAGAAACCCTGTTAGTCTACTGATAAGAAGAACTGAGTGTGGTGATCAGTTTCTAACTTTAAATTGTAAATCCATTCTTCTCTTCCATTCATTACTGAATGACATTATAGCGTGACTGTAAATCTGCTCTAATTTATGAAGTAAAATTCACAATTTATATCAGCTGACAAAATCAAGCATTCTAGATATAAGTACCAATTACTGATTGAACAAATGAACCAAAAATCTGCTATAAAATAAATACATAAATCAATATACTAAGTATATAAATAATATAAAAATACAGTAAAGGAACTACCATTATACTCAAAGTCTCAATGCTTGACTCTTGGAGGACAAGCTGAATAAGAGCAAAAATAAAGAGCAGAAATCATTAAAAAAAAATACCATGAAACGAGGAAAAAAGGAAATGAGGTTTAAAAATATTACATAGGCGTTTTGTTAGTACTAACATTTTGTTAATATTTTTCTACTCAAACTCCCCAAAGGATCCATATATTTAGCCAAGATCATACACTCTTGAATGGTGTACCTTCCTGATAATTAATGGTATTAAACAGTCTTTAATCTTGGCTCAAGAGACAGTGATACCTGTTTAACATTTCCAGTTGCCTAGACTGAAGAGTACATTATATCTAAGTTTGAAAATCTAATCAGTTTTTAATAATGATTAAATGATGTGTTTTAGCATTAGCTAAATACTTTGTAAAGCATAAGTTTAAATGATTTGTAATAAATACATGATTTTATTTATTTTTCAAAAATGATTTTTTTCCATCTTTGTGCTTTTTTTATCCCAGATCTTTTGTTGCGATAGATTTAATTCTGTGTCACATGCAATCGAATCTAGAATCTGAAATGCTCCAGAGCCTGAAATTTAGAGTCCATGAGCGCTGACATGATGCTATAAATGGAAAGTCTTACACTACGAAACTTTGTTTCATATACAGATTTATTAAAACTGTTAACTTGAAGGAATAGGAAACGTAATGAATTTCATGCTTGGATTTGAGCCATATCTCCAAGGTTCTTCATTCTGTATAATGCAAATATTTAGATTTCATAAAATCTGCAATGTTTCTGGTTCGAGTTTTCTGGTTCAACCTGTATGTAGCAGTAGTTGTGATTTATTATACCTAGAACTAGAGGAACTTCTCATAAAGTTTTGTTTTACTTTCCCTTATAGAAAGGACTAGGTCATAATGCCTCTCAAAGAAATGACTAAGTTTGCTTGCTGTGTAGGAAGGGTAACATCTGTGTTCATACAATAAGTGGATGTGGCCTAGTTTTCCTGTGGAATGTCTAACATTTGCCAGTACTGTCCTCAAAAAATTTATAAATAATTTTAAGTAACTTAGGCTCACTTAAAAATACATTGGCAAGGCTAGGTGGCAGCAGAAACTGTTAAGCTTTTTGGCTTTCTCTGTTACTTAAGTCTCAAGACTTAACAGGTTTTTTTTTTTTTTATTTTTAAAAATTTTATTTATTTTTGAGACAGAGTCTCACTTTGTAATTCATCCTGATCCTGAACTCAGCCTCGAACTCAGCAGTCCTCCTGCTTCTGCCTCCTGAGTGCTGAGAATACAGGTATGAGCTATCATGCCCAGCATTTGGTATGTAGTACTGATTTCTGGTGGGCATGAGTTACCAAGCCTGGCATTGTTGTATGTGGTTACCAGGGATCAAACCCGAGACCTTGCACTTGCAAGGCAGGCACTGGAATCACTGAACTAAATCACCAGCTCCTTAACAGTTCTTTTTTTAACTACTTGCGCAGTTTAGGTGAAATTTGTCCTTATGATTCTGCCCAGGGAATAAATGGTCACAAGTTTATCAAAGAAATGCTTACAAGGCCTTCTGCAGAAGTTCTATAGTGTACACTTTCTATAAACCTACTTACAGAAATCATACATACACATAAATCATATGAGGTGCCCTCAACAGGAAATAATTTGCCAAGCACATTTTGGTAGCTCAAGTGAAATTTATTGACTTTTAGATAATTTGATACTGCTAACACCTCTTTAAGATATGAGCTTCTTTTTGTTTAAGATTATCAGTGATGTGATTTACTCTTAAGTATATTATTTAATTTTACAAATATAGAAAAGTTCATGTCTCACTGATCTGCTCATGAGCTAAAATGTTTCTGTGTACTTCAGAAACTTAAGATTTGCATTTTGGCTTTATTAAAATTTACTTAGCGGCCTGAAGGACTTGGATTAGTCCCTTCAGTTTTGAACATTTTAGTTTCTTCATTTGTGTAACAGACATAATGAATAATCTTTATTTTGTCTTACAAAATTGTTCTGAGAGTCAAATAAAATTATGAGGTGAAGACTCTTTGTAAACTTTATAGGACCACTACATAGTAGTGTTATTCATGTTATTTTAACAGTAAATTCATGAATGAGTTTCTATGTTGAGATATATATTTTTTGGCAGTTGGCATAGGAAAGATATTTACCAGATATCTCATCTTTAAGGGGAACGTTTTTAAAAGTTAACATTGAATGACCTTTTATGGACAGTTTGAGACTATCAAGGTTATTAGATTGGCAAAAATATTTTTAACATATACATATGCTAAGGTTTGGTGTGAAAAATATTTCCTCATAACCAGCTACTTTTACAAGTTCAGTACCTTCCTTTGTAATTTTTTCCTATCACAATAGTGATGACCTCATAAGTCCTTGACCACGTGACAGCTTTTTCTTAATCCTTGATGAGACTGAAAGAACAAATTACCAGCCCGCTCTTTAAACAGGAGGAATAATTTATTAATCTCAATATTTTATTTCAAGGCAATTTCGGAAGTTTATTTGTGAAACATAGAAGAAATTTCTCCTTTTTAGGGATAGTGTAGAAGACCAACAATACTGAAATGATTTCCTTGCTATCTTCCTTGTATTTCTTACCTGGACGGTGATTGTAAAAAAAGATACATTAAAAGACAAGAAATGGAAAAAAATGACAGTATTTAAAACAAATGGAACATAGCCAATGATTTGCATATGTGGAATTAGACGAGCCTAATGGAGGAGCTATGTAGAAACAGTATTTGAAGAAACATTGACTAGTTTTTTAGAAATACCAGTCTGTCGTCAAACCCCTGATCCCAGGAAGCTCAGTTCCAAACAAAGTAAATAAATTCACATCTTGTTGCTAACTTTCTTGATACTAAGCAGTGCCCTTAATGTCTCGGTAACTTTATAGCCCCACTGTAGTAGCTTTCCTGTTTCGGGGGTGCAATACCTGACACCTACAACTTAAAGGAAGAGAGGAGAATTTGGCTCTTGGTTTCAGAATTTATTTTGTTTTGGCCCGAAGGTAGGAACCTTATAGCAGAAGGCTGTAGTAGGGCAAAGCTGCTTAGTTCATGGCTGCTGGGAAGCAGAGCAGGGGAACAGTGGCAGAAAGGAAAGGGCCAGTGAGCATACATAGTACCCAGATTCATGCCTCTGTGACCCACCCAGACACATCCAGAAGGGTACTTCTGCAACCCAACCCCTCCACTCATCGGAATACCAGAGCCAGTCAAGTTGACGCTCCACGCTGATATCTACAACCATTAAACCAAAAAGATATGACTACTGTAGCACTTGTATGGATTAGTCCAAACAGTTTAATAGTGGCTTTTAATAAATACCTGTCAGGTGTTGGTATGTCTTCCTCAACAAACAGTTTCGGAATCATTATGGTAACGTCTTTATACAGGGAGAAAATCTTACAGCAATCAAGGGGAAAAAGGCATGTTACTATAGATAAAGAGCAGTAACAGTGAAAGTTGATTTCTCAGCAGACTGGAAGATGGAAAATAATGGGAAGATATCTTAAAAATGTTAAGTGAAAAAATACTTCCAGTACTTATTGTGTATTCAGTGGAAAATCCTTTAAAAATTAACATGAAGTAAAGATACTCTTGGATAAACAAAAGCTGAGAAAAAAATAGTTTGAATTGAATTATGCTTTAAGAAATGTTAATTCATTTCACCAAGCTAAAGAAAAATTTCACAGATGGAAGCATAAAGAAATGAAGAGCACTAGAAATGCTAAATATGCTAATATACTTAAGTATGTTAGATAAATATTTAATATATTAAATGCTAAAAATGCTGATATATTTATTGTGTGAACCAGAAGTACTAACAGTGTCTTCTGGACATTATTACTAATACAGAAGTAAGTGTATGACTATAATAACAAAAAGAGGAAGTACACAATTAAATTGTAGGAATCTGTCCTCATTCAGAACATGGTACAAGTAAGTACTGATTTAAGATGGAAAATAATGGGGCTAGGGATTTAGCTCAGTAGTTCTGGCACCTGAGTTTGATCCCTGGTACAGAAAAAAGAAAAATTGATATCTTTTACAGTAACCACTTAAAGATTTATGCTAAAAGACATTATAAACCTATAAAATATATAACAATAAAAAATGTTTTTTAACACAAAAGATGGAAAGAAAGGAAGACTAAAGAACAATGAAACAAATATAAAACAAGTAGAAAACTGGTAGACTGAAACCCAATAGTGTTAATATATAAATGCACAATAGACCAACTAAGCATATCCATTATATGGATTAAGGGTGAGAATGTAACTCAGTGGTAGAGCATGTGTTTAGCATGAGCAAGGACCTGGGTTGAATCCTGTCCTGCAAAAGCAAAAACTGTTACCAGTCTGATTGAATAGAAAAGCAAAAATCCAACTATCTGCTAGGAGAAAGCTTCATAGTAAATAAATACAGAACAGTACCAAGCAGCCATTAACCGAGAGAAGGCTACTGTACCTGTACTAAAACAAAATACGGAGGCTGTAAGCTTAGAAACATTACTCTGGTGGATAGAAAAAATGCTATAGTGGCCAGTTCATTAGAAAGATATGCCTAATTTATATGGGCTGAATTACATGACTTAAGAATACACACAGCAAAAGGTCACCAAATTAAAAGGATAAAACACATAAGTAGACAGTACTAATTGTGGATCATAAACTTCTCTGACAAAACAGAATGGAGAAAAATGGTTTTAAAATAATGAATCCTTGGGCCGGGGAGTTAGCTCAGTGGTTCCGGCCCCCTGTCTTGCAAGCGCAAGGACCGGGGTTCGATTCCCCGGTAACCACATAACAATACTGGGTGTGGAGACCCACACCCAGCAGCAACCAGTACCACATAGCACAGTGCCGGGCGTGGTGGCTCACGCCTGTAATCCCAGCACTCGGGAGGCAGAGGCAGGAGGATTGTGATGTGAGTTTGAGGCTGAGCTGAGGGCCAGCCTGAACCACAAAGCGAGACCCTGTCTCAAAAAACCTAAAAAAAAAAAAAATAATAATAATAATGAACACTTGACTCATTCAACCAAGAACAAAAAATAATTGAAAATGGACAGTAAATTTAAACTTAAAGGCTAAACTGTAAAAATTATAAAAGAAAATGTAGGAAAATATTTACAACTTACTGATACCAAAAATACTTGTTCTTTAAAAGTGAAGGACACTATTGATAGTACAAAAAGTCGAGCCACAGACTGTAAAAAAAAGAAAAAAAATGCAGTATGTGTATGTGACAGAGTTCATATAATCTACGACATATAAAGATATCTTTTTAAAAAAAGTCTTAAGATAATCAAATTAAAAACGCACAAAGATGCAGTGAATAGCATGTGAGGTGGTGCTCACCTAGAATGCAAATTTGAATGGCAGCATTCATTAGAATGACATTTAAATATCAGTGTTAATGAGGTAACAAAATGAAAAGCCTTCCTTGTGGCTGACAGTATAAAATGGTGCAGCCACTTTGGAAAATTAGATATATCTAATGTAACATAAATACATACAAATATAACAAACATACATCTGTCATATGTCCTAGCAGTTTTACTCAGGTAGTTGCTTGACAGAAATGAAGACGTATGTCCACAAAAAAGTTTATACAGAAGTGTTTATAGCAAGTTTAATAAGAATATATATTTTTTTTTTTTAGGTTTTTTGAGACAGGGTCTCACTTTGTAGTTCAGGCTGGCCCCGAGCTCAGCCTCCAACTCACATCACAGCAATCCTCCTGCCTCTGCCTCCCGAGTGCTGGGATTACAGGCGTGAGCCACCACGCCCAGTACTGTGGTATGTGGTACTGGTTGCTGCTGGGCGTGAGTCTCCACACCCAGTATTGTATGTGGTTACTGGGGAATGAACCCGGGCCGTTGCGCTTGCAAGACAGGCGCTGGAATCACTGAGCTAACTCCCCGGCCCCAGTAAGAATATTTTTAAAAAACTGATATCAACGCAAATGTTCATTAACAGATAAATGAAGAAAGTGTAGCCTATCTATAGAGTGGCATCCTCCAATGAGTAGAAAACAAACCAGTGAGACATACGGCAACATGGATTGATTTCAGAATCCTTATACTGAGTAAAATAGTTACATGTGGAAGAGAATGTACTACCAAGTGATTCATTTCATATGAAATTCTCAACAGGTTCTTGTCTTAAGGGCTTCCACACAGGAAACTGGCTAATAGAACTACTTGATTACCTTCTAGCACAGTGATGTGCTAAGTTGAGAACACTGTGTGTGGTTTTTTAAAGTCATTCTCTTGAATGAGTAGCCCTTTATAGAACCCTATATTTCTGTTGAATCCCACTTGAGAAACTGTACAGGGAGTTTAATTATAATGCTACTGGTAATACTATAGGGTATTTCCTTTCAAAACTGGAGATAGGGACTTTTATCAGATATGGAGAAAGTGTATATATGGGAGTGACTTCTATAGTTATCTTTGTTCCTTGAAATATTTTTTGGAAGTGAAGAGCACATAAATTATTAATAATAAGTGTCTGAGGGTTTTCTTATTCCATTCATGCACCCTGGATGCTGAAAAGATACATCTATAATATTTTATTTATGGTGCAGAAATAGTTTTAGTCAGTGAACAACCCTCCTGTCCTTCTACCCCAACCCAGAAGTACATGAGAGGCTATATAAATTCCTTCAAGACCAAAACTATTTCTATTTGGTGTCTCTAATACGTAAATATTTTATCTTTAGTTAACTGTTTTACTGATGTGGGAAAGCAGAATTTATAAATATAATTATTTTAGCACCTTTACTGAGCTATTCATATAGAAGAAAGCTCACCCCTTTAATGTGTACAATTTAATGCTTTTAATATACTTACAGTTGTTTAATCACTCTCTAATCTAATTATAGAAAGATTGCATCAGTTAGCAAAGAAACCTTGTATTCATTCTCTTCAAACCTCTCTTCCTCCTTCTGCCTGTTTGTTTCTGAATATGATAGGTGAAATTACAGTTGGTTCTCGTCATTGGCTGTTGCATCCGTGAATTCAACCAATCACAGATTGAAGATACTCAGGGAAAAAAATGAAATGTATAGTGAACATGTCCTGACTTTTAAAATCATAATTTAAATAGTAAATAATTATATATTAATATAATTAATATTATATATTATAATATATAAGTGTTATATATATAACACTTACATCTAATTATTTTTGTAAAATGTAGGAAGATGTGTGAGTAATATGCAAATAAAACACTATTTTCCTTAAGGGACTTTGACTATCCCTGAAGGTTGGTATCTACAGGATATTGTGTTATCCCCCTCATACCTAGGCATAACCTTATTCAGGTCACTTGTTTTCGGGGGGAGGTGCGGTTTGAGGCAAGGTCTCACTGTGTAGTTTAGCTTGGCCTTGAACTTATTGTGTAGCCCAAGCTGACCTGAGACACATAGTGATCCTCCTGCTTCTGCCTCTTGAGTGGCAAGAGCCACCATGCCAGCGGATCACTCCTCTAAAATTAACAGAAATGGACAAAACTGAACCTTTATTCTCTCTCTGGAAAAAGGAATTTGTTTAGTGAATAATAAACTATAAGAAAAATAAATGTAGAAGCTTCAAAATATTAATGTGCACTCTGAAAACCAGTGTAATTGCAGAGAACAATGTAAAGTTATTTTCAGAGCATTTAGATTATCAATATAAGAGAGCTTTTTCACTTTAAAGTCTGAAAGGATGCATGAAGTAACAGTTTAACTTAGTGATTTTCTTAGTGGTTTGTATAGTGATGTTTCATTCTGTAACTGATGGCATCTTAGTTTTGGTGAAGTGTTTAAAATTATGTATTTGAAATGCTAAACATAAATATTAACAGGAAAAAGACTCATTTCATGTAATAAAAATATTAAAACAAAGTATTAGTTTACTCTGAAGGAAAAGCTACTTACATTGTAATGAAATAGCGTTAATCTAGAAAACCAACATTTCAGACCTTTCACTAATCCACTTTTCTTCTGATGTTTTCTGGATATTTAAGAGTTTAAAGTTTCCAAATAGATGCCAAATTTGGTGTTAAGAATTTTTCCTGTGTTTGAGTTTCCACTTTGCTTTTGTAAGATCTGTGCACTGCTTTCATTATAAAGTACAAAAGAGTTATTCTCGAAGTTTACAGCATTAATACAAGTACCCTTATTTTGGTACTTATTATTCATATAATTTTCTCAGAATTAATGAGAAAAACATCACAGTTGACCTGTGTAACTCTAAATATTTAGAAAACTTTAGCATAAATATAAAGCATGGAAATAAAATACAGATAGTCCTTTGCCTTCATAGTTACCCTCCTAGATTTTATTTGTAGTGTAGGATCAGGAATCCTATCAGTTTTCGGTTTTGCAACTGGATACCTTTTCCATTCTGTCAATAAAAATCTGTTTTTGGAAGATAGGTTAGCAAAGCGGAAATACAAGATTTTCTTCATGTGCATTTCTTTTTCCTTTCAGTATCCACACCAGGAAAGCTTTACCCTAGCAGGAGTGGCAAATGGTTCCAGTTTGCAGTGTTTTGTATACTCCTAGAACGACCCCCCTCACATCCCCTCAGAGACACCAGCTATAGTTGTCATTTCCTCTCTTTTAGAAATCTGGGTCTGGACTTGGCAGGGCCCTTCTTCAAGCTCTTTGCATTTAATGTTCTTCCAACAATGCCTCCTTTTCAGCTCTGAATCCCAGTTAGTAGAGTTCCTCCTTCAACCTTCTGGGTTTTAATAATTCCAGCTACTTTATTTTGTTTCCCTCAGCTCCAGGACTGATAGTTGCTCTTCCAAATTTCTCTCTGTAATAATCTCTGTTCTCCTTTGTGCCTTTCAGTTCATCAGTTCCTGGATAGCAACTTATGTTGAATTCTCCCTGATAAAATTACAGGTACAGTTTTTACTGAACTCTGCTTATTTTACTGGTCTTTTCCAGCTAGAGTATTGGATATCTTTAGGTAATAGTTTTTGAGTATTTTTTTATCTCAAGATCAGTGGAGGTTTTGGTAATCTGTTTTGACTTCTTAATGCAGGATTTGCATATACTAGAGGTTTAATGAGTATTTTAACTAGTGAACATCTTATAGACAATTGTAAAGGATAGAAATGATAAAAATTATCTGATGAAGGGAAGGATCTTTGGTAATTTTTAGTACCTAAACTTCCTCAGAATATGAAATGTTTAAACCCAATCTAAAGGACTAGGGATTTAGCTCAGTGGTTCTGGCATGTGCCTGGCAAGTTATGGTCCTGAATTCCATCTCTAGTACCACATACCACAATGCTGGGCATGGTGGCTCACATCTGTAATCCCAGCACTCGGGGGGCAGAGGCAAGAGGATTGCCCAAGAGTTTGAGATCACCCTGAGCTACATAGTGAGTTCAGGGCCATCCCGAGCTACAAAGCAAGACCCTATCTCAAAGAAAAAAAAAAAAAAAAAGCCCAACTCTGAATATGACATCAAAGATTGTAGGATACCCCTCCAAAAGTCACTTGGCCTTTCTGGTTCAGTTGTTTTTGAGATTTGATATACTTATTTTACCAGCATATCTTCATCATCTCTTAATACTGTTCCAGAGAAGAATACAAATCCATCTGTTACGATACTTTTTATGTTCCTGGGTCTCTGCCTGTCATGCCTTGTTTTTAGTTAAGCCTTCGAGCTTTCCTTCCTTTCTACCTCTATTATGCCCTCAAAGCAAACTTTTGTAAAATGTGTTTTTCTCATTAGTAATTAAAGATCTATTGGATTCAGGGTTCACATAAAGGCTTCTAGCTATACTGATTGCATGCAGTATTCTTCCTAATTGTACCAGTTGCAGTATACTTTCTCATGTTTAGTAGTATCACCTTATCAACATTTATTTTACTTACGGATCCCTTTTCCATCATGGGGCATATTATAGGTGCTCACATCATTCCCATCATTATGTCTTTTAGTTTAAGTTACCTCCCTCTAAGTGTAGTAGCTCTCTGCTAGCTTTCTGTTACGGTAACAAAATGCCTGAGATGATCTACTTAAGGAGCTTCATTTGCAGCTGGAGGTTTCAGTCCCTGTTAAGTTGGCCCTGTTGTTTTTGTACTAAAATGAGGCAGTACATGATGAGGTCCTTCACCTTATGACCAAGTACGAGAAAGAGAAGAGAAGCTTAGTCAGCACTTCGTTTGTGGGCAAAGTAATGACAGTTGCTAGATGTATTGGTAGGCCAAAAGAGAAGTGAAGAAAGGAGTGTGGACATGTTTTCAGAAAGAGACCAAATCACATACCTGATAGCATGAAATTTAGGTCATTTGTTTTAGGACAAAAGGCAGTCTGTCTGCCAATAGTTAAGTCTGGAAACTGGTAGGTCACTAGCCTGAGTTATGCAGCTATTGGCTCTGTGTCCTTTTAATTATTAAAATATGTCATTTATTCCCTTAAGATTTTTAAATCCATTCCTTTTAATTATGGCTCACTTCTCATTTCTGATTTTTTTCCTGACATTAATTTTTTAACCAATTACACAGAATTATAGTAATCATACTTCTTGATGCATGATGTACCTCACTACTTACTCCATGATCTGATATTTGTGCAAGTATGTACTGATGCATCAATAAAATAGTTGATATCTGTGAATTCTACTTCTTAAACATTACCAAAAACTGACTTTTTATGTATTATTCCTGCTTTTCCTTGCTTCTTGCTATCATCATCAGCTTTGTATTGTTGTCCTTTGCTTGTTGTAAGTGTATATATGTATACATACAGGGTTGAGTATTTAGCTCAGTGGTCTGGATGCTGTCTCACAAGTGCAAATTCTCAAGTTCAATCCCCAGTACCCCCCCAAAAGAATCTGTATGCACGTGTGTGTGTGTGTGTGTGTGTGTGTGTGTGTGTGTGTGTGTGTATATATATATATATATATATATATATAATATTTTTGTGCTTTTGTTTTTTATTGTACATTGCTAAGGGGATAAAGAGTATAGAATACCTGCTTAGTAGAGAGTAGTTGTGTTTCACCTGCCACCAGAGATGATTTTGAAGAGTAAAAGATAATTAGTTGCTAGAGCAAGTACTTTTAAAAGAGCTCTTTGTATCCTTCATTGAATATCTGGTCTTATAATTTAATTTAAATTTTTTATCCGAAAATTTGGTAAAATAAATATAGTTGGAGTAAATAAATATAAAAATTTCATTTATAAAAGAAGATAAAATTTTTATTTTTTATTTTTAATTGATTTTATTGGTATATCATATATTTGATTACATTCAACATTGAGAATTTGTACCAGTACATGACACATCTTGGTTCTCATTTTTTCCCATTCCCCTGCCCTGCCAACAACACTCTGTGCCCTGTATAAGCTTTGTTTCATTTTTTTAACCATCAAATTTTTTTCTTTCCTTTCTAAAAGAAGATAAAAGTTCATAATGAAGTCTTACAGTTTTCAGAACTCTCTTTGTGTATACTTCTTTTAGGTGGGCTTCTTTCCTTTTTTTGTGTAGGATTATTTGTGTATCGGAAGGAGACACTAACTCCTCAAGTGATGACAATTGCTCTCTTGGCTTGTTCTGAGTGAGGCCATTATCCAAGACATCAGATGACATTTCTGATAGATGACTCTCAATTTGCTAAAACTGAACAGCTGTTTAAAACAAATGCCCTTTTTGTAGGGATTTATCATCTGCAAATCAATTAGTGATTATTCATGATTTAAGTATCCACACTTTGATTTTAAAATCCCATTTAAATTAGATTTTTAATTTAATTGCCTAGACAATTTATGCAAAAATATATTTAAAGAAAGTACTTAAGTTTTAATAGAAACATATTATCTTCCAAAAGCCAGAGGACTTGAGTATAATTTGTACAAGTTAGTACACTGAAAAAGCTTAAAACTTTCTAAGAAACATCTCTGTGACCAGTAGGTTTTGTGAGTTCCTTTGAATCTATGCGGTAATGGGTTGTCATGCCATTTCGTACCTATAGAGGTTCCAGTACAATGAACTGTGTATCTTATTTATGATCTTAATAAAGCCAGCCAATTAGATTTTACATATGATGTCAAATTGGTGAAACAATTTTCATAAGAAGTGGAATTTGAGTAAGTTGATGAATTTTGATAATAATTATAAAAAATTTAATATATTAACCTGGGGAGTTCTTTCACTTGTAATCGCATAAGTTCCCCTTCATCAAATATAAGTTTATAATGGATGGAGTTAATGTCCTATTTCTCTTTCTGCCCACAGCGCTTCCCATATTGTCTGGGACATGGTAGGACCTCTGTGTGAGAGTTTATGAAGTGAAAGAAACTTGTCAGTATGTAGGAGGAGAGCTGACATAATATTCAGCATGAAAAGCATCTGAAACTTTGCCAGTTAGTACATAATTAGGGACAAAGTGGGCAAGTAAAAGGTGAGGCCTCAGTATTGCTATTCACTCGCATTCATTCATCCCACAAGTCTGTATAATTGCTTATTAAGAGCCTGGTTTTGTTTTAAATGCCAAAGATACAACAAGGAACAAAGGTAAAATATTAGGTCCTTGCTCTGAGATTGCATTTTAGTGGAGGGAAAAATAATAGGCCAGTATTTTGAATGTCAGACAGCAAGGCTATGGAGAAATTTAAAGCAGTTAAGTGGCGTAGAGAATGATCTAGGTGTGAGGTCGTTATTCTTGCTCAGAGTGACCAGGGAATTGATGTTTGAATAGTACCTAGAAGCAGGTGAACTATTAACAGGTCTGGAAGAAGTGCATTCCAGGCAGAGGAAAGAGCACGTGTAAAGGCAAGAGTAGTGAAGAGGCTGCAGAGCTACAGTTAAAGCAGAATGATAAAAATAAGAAAGTGTTTTCCAAGTAACGTGCAGCTTCATAAGCATTTGAAGGGCTCTAACTGTTGAATAAAGTCCCAGCATGGTAGATATGAAGAAGAGAGATAAGGTTATTGATGGCTTATGTAATTGCTCTGCCTGCTTTCCACTGAGTACGGTATGGGAGTGATGAGATGAGAACAGGAAGACCAGTTCGGATGCTCTTTGGGCTAGAGACAATGGTAAGATTTTGGAAGTTCTTGTGGTCAGACTGTGGGTGTATTTTAAAGGTTTTGGTGGTATGCTTTTTTTAAGGTATTAGGAGAGGGCAGAGCAGTGTTAGACTAAATTTAACCATTTAATAGAAGAATGGAGACTGCAGGAGGAACAGGATGTGGAGGAAGTGGGGTGCTTGTGTCATTTTCTACTTGATATCTGTCCCTGATATTAGAGTTTAATTCTTCTGTGCAAGAGTTGCTTCCCAACTCTGAAAATTTGATGGTATGGTAAGACATTTAATTGGAATCCTTAAAAATGGATTTTGAGACCTGACCTTCACTTTTGGAGACTTGGCCTGCATGTTTTTTGAGCTTCTTCAATAGGCTCATACAATAAACTGGTTGGCCCAACTTCTCTCTTGTCCTTTCATCTGTCAAAATATGTGTCTCCATTCATTTTGGAGGTGCTTTGATAACTTCTCCTTTAATCATTTGTTAATTATTCCATTCCTGAAGTGTTGAACCTGTCCTTTTATTATATTCATAACTTCAGTCAGTTTTATAAGTGTAATTCACAAATCTAGAATTTAAACATGAACTTTTTTCTTAGTGCTAAGCTAATTAAAAATTTTTTTCTAGTATCTTCAGTCTTAACTTAATCCTCCTTAATTTTTCTCCTGTTTTTGGGCTCAGCAATAGAAAATTGTGAGTGTGGTTACTACTATTATTATTAGACCACTAACCTTCCAATTAGATTCTTAATGTTCAGTTTGTTGGAAAACTTCACTGGAATTAGGTTAGGAACACTGATGCAGCACATATGACATAATGTGGTCTGTGATCATGAGACCCTTGGAGGAATTCCGCCTGCAAGGTCAGAACTTAATTTTCATAACATTGAAATATTATTTACCTTTTCAAAAAAAACATGTTGGCCTTTGTTTTGATGATGTATATGCACGATGTGTAAAATTATTGGCTGCTTATTGCCAATCATAGCAGTAGCATTCTTCATTGGCATGTACTTTTACAGGAATAGAAACTCACAATGCACATGCTGCCTTTAAGGAACCAGTAAAATATACTGTATTAGTTCTACCCTCCTTATTAACTGATAAATCTCACCATGAATTTCTTATGATTCTGTGTGATGGAGCAAGAAGCAAGAAATATTTGTGCTACGTAGTACAGCAATAATGGACAGTAAACATCTATTTAAGAGGATGGTGTATAGCTAGATTCAGTTATGTAAATAACCAACATGGCGCAGTTGAAAGGGAAAGCTGAAGTATAGTACCTGATGGGAAAAAGTTTATGAGGTGGCATGTGTGGCCTGGTGTAATTGATTTGAACATATTTGTGTTTTATGAGACGTTAATATTAGATTTATAAAATGTAAAAATTGTAAGGGATATTATGTGCCCAGTATATTGTCTTATAATTTTCTACTTTATTTTAGCTTTCCAAAATTTATTAGAGCTGGGCACAGTGGCACATGCCCATAGTCTCAGCTATTCGGGAAGCTGAATTTGAGGCCAGCCTGGGCAGCATTATAAGACCTTACTGTTAAAGAAATAATTGTTTAAATTTGACAGTGAAATACTTTCAAGTTACGTATTGTACTATCTTGAGGGATCTCATATTCAGATCATTGGATGAGTGTCACTCTCAATACTAAGTTAATAGTATAAGTGAAATGTTAATAGTAGTGGGCAGCATTGCCTCCTTCTGATTTCTGTATAGCGATATGTATAGTACAGGTTTTGTATACCCCTACCAATATTTTTATATGGAATATCAGAAATAATCATAAAAATATGTGTACCTAATCCAGTTAAACTATTTCATAAACTAATACTTAAAAAGTTATCATCCAAGTAGCAAAGTAAAAGCCAGCTGGTATGTTGATACTGAAACTTACTGGATTTTTATTCTGTTTTGTTTTTTTTAGAGAGGGTCTCACTATGTGGTTCAGTCTGGCCTTGAACTCACTCAGGCAGGCTGGCCTCACACTTACAGTGATCCTTTTGCTGGGATTACAAACGTGTGCCACCATGCCTGGCTTTTACTGTTTTTTTTTTTTTTTTTTTGAGACAGGGTCTCACTTTGTAGTTCAGGCTGGCCCTGAGCTCAGTCTCAAACTCACATCACAGCAATCCTCCTGCCTCTGCCTGCCGAGTGCTGGAATTAGAGGGGTGAGCCACCACGCCCAGCACTATGGTATGTGGTACTGGTTGCTGCTGGGCGAGAATCTCCACACCCAGTATGGTATGTGGTTACCGGGGGATCGAACCCGGGTCCTTCTGCTTGCAAGACAGGCTCCGGAACCACTGAGCTAAACCCCCGGCCCCGCTTTTACTGTATTTTTGTTGTTGGTTGTGAGTCTCAGTTTTCTGTTTCTTGGTCTCTAATTTTTAATTTCGTGGCAGACTTTGACAAAGAGCAGTACAGACTGAAGAGTTCTGTCAGGGGCAAAGTCAATCTAATTTGAGTTGGAATTCCACTGTGGCTTTAGGGATACTGCTTAGTTCACCACCACTGGTATCAGGTGTTTCAGGGGCAGGATTATGACTTTCCCCTCAGTGAATTTGGGATCTGAGTGCCCAGGAGTCTCAGGAAATCTCTTTTTTACCTCAGCTAGCAGTTTGTTGAAGTATGGGAGATCGCCCTTTCTCTTACAGCCCGGCTACTGGCATTTTAAGCAGCTAGGCGTTTTCTTTTCTCTCTTGCCCAGTGGCTTTCTTCACCTCTGGAGAAAGCACTGCTCTTATATAATACCCTGATGTCTTCCTTTGGTGGGCATGACCTTGCCCTTCAAGGCACTGTGCCCATTGGACTGGGATTTCTTTCTCTCTACTTTTGCGTTCTTGCCCTAGCATTTATGGTCCTATCTTCTCACCCCTCTTCCCCATGCTGCCCCAATATTTGGAAAGCATCCTTTCCAGATTGGATTTGCTTTGTGAATGAAGCTGCTTAGGAGTTTAATCTGTCATACTAGCCCTCCATGTTTCTCTAAAAGGTTCTCAAAGGGAGGCCAGTTTCTTGGTTTTATTACTCACTTTCTGCTATGATCCTAGCCCAGTAATGGTGAATCCTTTAGATCTTTCACTGATACAAATGACCCACTACAGCACATGTGTTCCAGTTTCACCACCATTGCCTTAATCCTGCTACCTTTCCTGGAGAGGACTTGTTCCTTCTAGCACATTTCTTTGCATCCTCAACTATGAGTAGAACAGTAAAGATTCTTTGCAGTCTGTTAGGCTTCTTGCTGTTTTTAAATCCCCGACAGGCTTCTTACTGTTGAAGTGATAGCAGCTCCATCCGTCATACACAGTAGTTGTGATGATTATTACTGTGGCCAGCACAACTGGTATAGATTGACTCTATACTGAAATAACTTAGTTCTTTCAGTAAACCTATACTAAAATCAAATATTTTCCATATTTAAATTTGATAAAAAATGATACAAATACCTACTGACACAATAGTTAATTTTTTAAATTGCCTCATATATATGTATATATATATAAAATAAAGTTATTGTTTTAAATGTAACATACTGTTCAGTGACATTAAGTATAAATGTTTTATAATTATCACTAACAAAAGTACTATTTTAAGTTAGACAGTAATCCTCCATTCTCTCCTTTCTTCAGATACTTGGTGTACTCTGTTGTACTTTCTGTCTCTATAATTTGCCTATTGTAGATATTTCATATAAAATATAATTTCATACAAAGTGCCTGGCATTGTCATATGTAGTTACTGGGGATTGAACTCGGGACCTTGTACTTGCAGGCAGGTGCCAGAACCACTGAGCTAAATCCCTGGCCTAATTTTTAATTTTTTATCATTGAATTGTGACTTTTTTTCTTGATTATCATTTTGAAACAGTTTCTTTCTGCTCCTAGGTTATTGAGTGATTTTTATCATAAAAGGATGTGGAATTTTGTTGAGTCCTTTTTGCTCGTGTGAGTTGTTTCCATTCTGATAAGTATGTGGTATATTAGATTGGTTTTCTTATATTGAACCATCATTGGATTCTTTTTTTTTTTTTTAGACAGGCTCTCACTTTTGTAGTTCATGCTGCCCCTGAGCTCACTGTGTAGCCCAGGTGAGTCTGGAACTCACAGCAGTCCACTTGCCTCTGCCCCCTGAGTGCTGGGATTACAGGCATGAACCACTGTGCCTGGCACTATGGTGGTTTTGATTGCAGGTGGGTGTGAGTCTCCACGCCTGGCATTGTGGTGTGTGGTTACTGGGGATTGAACCTGGGCCCTTGCACTTGCAAGGTACATGCTGGAACCACTGAGCTAAATCCCCAGCCTATCTTTGGATTCTTGGGATAAAAGCTCAGTTAGTCATACGTCTGCTTGGTGCAATCATTTTAATATGTAACTGGATTTGATTTACTATTTTTTTCCATACTGGAGACTGAATTAAGGACCTTACACTTCCAAGGCATGACACCAGTATGCTACACCCTCAGCCCTACTAATAATATTTTCTTAAAGAATTTCACAGCTATATTTATAAAGGAGATGGCCTATATTTATTATCATGTAATGTCTTTGTCTGGTTTTGGTATCAAGCTAATGATGGCTTCATAGGATGTGAAGAATTTTAGGAAGTGCTCTCCTTTTTCAATTTTTTGGAATATTTTGAGAAACATTGGTAAATCTTTAAAAGTTTAGTAGGTTTCACAAGTAAAGTTATCTGATCCTAGAATTGTTGTGGTGTTGGAAATGTTTTGTATTAGTCCATTCTCTTTACTTATTGTAGGTCTATTCCATTTTTTTAAAGTCAGTTTTGCTAGTTTGTTTCTAAGAGTTTGCTATTTTATTAGGTTATCCAGTTTGTTGGTCTGCCCATCTCTGCCTTTTAGGGTTTAATTCATTTCTGTGACCTAACAAGGTCATCAAAAATATCTGACAAGTGAAGGTGCTGTCTCTTTAAATGTTATCACAGATGGAGGTAGAGGAATTAACACACCCTGCATTTCCAGAGGGCCAGAAAAAAGCAAGCATCTCCATTTGTGCCTGTCTCTCAGAGATCTTCCAGGTTCCACTAAGTATACAATGAAGTTTTTGGAAAACAGAGGTCTCTGTTGTCTGCTCCAGGAATGCAGAATGCAAATCCCGAGGCCTGTAGCAGGGCTGAGGAGCAGGGAGAGGTTTACTTGTGTGGTTCTCCTATCAAGCAGGTCAGCAGACTTCCTTCATCATGCTGTTTCCAGGTTCTGGAGTTGATTCTGGTTTTTTCTCTGGGACTTTTATAGTAGTCTTACATTGTCTTCCTCATGTGGTATTATGAGTAGGAGTCTTTGCTGTGTTTTTGCTGCTTCCTGTCATTGACAATTCATACTATTAGATAAAAAAGAATTACTTTCTGATTTGGGTACATGAAGGATTATTTTTAAATACTTGTAGGAAAAAAACCATAGGCTTGATTGAAATTATCTGTGCTTTGTTAGTGTTGTATATAGTCATTTTGTTTTATATAAATAACAAAGTTGTGTGAAAAATCCTTAATTTTTATCAGTTATTTCTTACTCTGTATGGTTAACTAATGTGTCCTTGAGAAAGAGTATTCCAGTTTTATCATGGTTAAATCACTGTGAGAAAAGTATCTGAATATTGTGTCATGTACAGAGTTCACCTCATTTACAATGGTTTTATTTAGAGGCAGAGCACTGTAGGAAACATTATAAAGAATTAATAAAGGTGTCATTATGGTGAAATTACATTGCTCCACTTGGTATTTCAGAAAGATTGGCAACAGCAAGAATAAGTAGAGAAACATGTTTGCCTTTTCAACCTTAGACTGTAATCATAAATGCTGGCTTTTCTTGTACATGTAAATTTTACTTCTGCATCTGAAAGCTCATTCTTGAAACCCTTAAAAAACAGTATTTTACTGTTTTTTTACAGTTTTTACAGTTTTTTCTGCTGTTAACACAAGCCAATTATTTTTAAAAATATTTTAAAGACATAAGTCAGATTTCTACTCTAGTAATTCCTTTAGTCTGTGTTTGAATACAAGGTAAATTTGTGTCCAAATCTTACTTGTGGAAGTATTAAGAGGGCAAAATGTAGCACAAGATTACAAGTTAAGACGAGCAGAGAATATACTTTGGCAGTGTTTATGATTGTCTTTAAAAGTGTGTGTGTGTGTGTGTGTGTGTGTGTGTGTGTGTGTATGTGTACACATTTGTTTTTTCTTCTCAAGGTGGAACTTAGTTGGCATTTCAGAATGGCTATCTGTATTTTGTAAATAGAATAGTTTATTTTCAGGACAAAAGAAATGTGAAAATCTTTGTTAATTATACAGCAATTGTTCCTGTAAATTATCTGGTATGAGGGCTGGGGATAAGCTAAGTAATACAACACTTGCTTAGAAGAGCAAGGCCGCTAGGTTTGATCCCTACCACTGTGAGAAAAAATATGTTGGTTTGATCTGTTCTCAGGTGTTAGAGGTGTTCTTTTCAGATAGAATGCTCGAAGGGCTCTGGTGTAACTTCCAGAGCCCCTCTCAGGGCAGTTCTTTCTAAAGCATGTGCAGAGGTCCAGCGCCTTAAGCCTGCTGAGTTCCCCTTTCACTGAACAGGATGATTCTGAGACTTACGAAGGAGGGTGTCTTGAGTGTAAAGTTACAGAAACAAAAAGGTGGGTGAGCATGACAACAGTCCTGTTCACCTTAAATATCTGGTGTGTTTTAACAAATGAAATGGAACGGTGACTGTCAAAGTCAAACTACAAAGGTTCACTATCACAAGTGAAGAACATAACATGTAAGATGTGCTAGTTTCTTTGTTGGAGTCTGCTCCTGGGTTTACTGTCTCATAAATTCACCTAGCGTCATGAAATATGTATACTACCTGTTCTAAACTATATCACCTCCCTCCTCTTTTGCCTTTTGATGGAGTAACTTACAGAGCACTGAAGTTCCTGTCAAAACTACTAAAAATACGAGGGAAATAAAATCATTTTGAAGGCCTTTTAGCACTTCTGAGTCAGTCATGACTTCAGAAGTCAAAATTTAAGGAAGGAGATTTGTGCTGGGTTTCTTCTTGTATTTTCCACTGAGTAGCTACTTTAGATAAGGAGGTAAAAGCTAAGTAGGGCAGAAGAGATGAATAAAAGCAACTGAGAAAATAGATGCTTCCAATAGTTTATTGTTTTTCTTGCTGCTGTGGCTCTATAAGTTTTGTTTTCAAATCTCTGGAAGGACCACATCACTTGAGTGAGAATAAACCAGAAGCCAATCTTTACAGTGTCTGAACGTCAGTAGAAGCAAGGTGATTGGATTGAGTTGACCCGTTGATCTCTTCCTACTCTGTCTGCTACAGAAAATAAAATCTGCTATGAAGGAAGATGATAGTATCCAGGAACTAAATTTTTTCTATAGACATTTTTGTGCATTTATCCACATGTAGTGTTTGCAGTTCAGTAAAATTATTTCTATGCACAAAATAAGACCAGTGGAAAAACATTGACAGTAGAAAAAAATCCACAGATTATGCAGACTTTGGAAGTTTCAGGGGCTTTGTAATTCTATACTGACCTGTTCATGAAAATGGACGCTGAGATTGAAAATTTCACTAGAGAACATACTATAGAGAAAAATCATAAAATTCTGAAGCTGAAAAATATGACAATTAAAATGAAGAGTGCAATAGAGAGATTTAACTGCAGATTAGACACATCTGAAAAGATAAACAGTAACCTGGGAGATAAGCTAATAGAAAATATTCAGCAGTATGGATTTATGTTTTTGGGATTATAACTAAACCAGATTAAAGTATAGGAATTTTTCAGTATCTTACCAAACCAGATCTCTTATCTTACAAGAGTCCGTGAGTGTAGTTTTAATTTTGGCTATTTTAATGTGTATAGTTTTATATTTTATGTTTTTACTATAGTGGTTTCTTTTTAAAAAATACATTGACTATGTAATATGGAGATAATAAAACGGGGTTATTTGAACTTATAAATTTGTACTTAATACCTTCCCCTTAGCTTTTGAACAAACAAAAATTGTTCCATGACTGATATTTTATGTGTAAAAATTACCTATTCAGTAAACTTAGCTACTTATAGTACCTTAAAATGAGAAAATAAGCAAAATACAGGTGGAAAATAGATAAACAGCTGGGTGGTGACGAACTTCATGTGTGTGTGTGTGTATATATATATATATATATATATATATTCTATATATAAATATCTGAATATATATATTTATATATAAATATATAAATATCTATATATCCTATATATATACACATATATATATATATATATGTATAGATATATGTATAGATATATAGAGAGGAGAGAGTCTTACTTTTATAGTTCAGGATGGCCCTGAGCTCAGTCTTAAACTCAAAGCAATCCTCCTGCCTCTGCCTCCTGAGGGCTGGGATTACAGGTGTGAACCACCACGCCCGGCACTGTGGTCTGTGGTTCTGATTGCTGGTGGGCATGAATCTCCACATCCTGGCATTGCTGTACGTGGTCACCAGGAATTGAACCCGGGTCCTTGCACTTGCAAGGCAGGTGCCGGAACCACCAAGCTAAATCCCTGGCTCGAACCTCTTATACTTTAACACTGGGGACTTGTAGTGACTTCATTCTCATTTGGGATATTGGTTGCAGTTTCCTTACTCAGAGAAATTGTAATGTGGAGAAAAAACTAAATAGCAATCCTACTTTTAAATCTGAGTTCCATTATTTAATATTTGTTTGACTTGGGTGTTTGAGTATTTTTCCTAACCTAAAAATGAGATAGTGAAGTGTCATATGAAATTCTTTTTCTTCCTTTTTCACCTCTTCTAACCCCTAGTGATATCTGTAAAGATACTACTGACTGCTTCCTGTACGGTGAATGAAACTTGTTTTAGAATATAAGCATCAAGCTAGTATTGCTGTTTCCAGTATGTTAGGTTTTAGAAATCATGTTGTGGAAGATTTGTGGTCCTGCTAAATTTAATTATTGCGCAGAGTGACGGTGTGTACCTGTAATCCTAGCACTCAGGAGGCTGAAGCAAGAGGATCAGTGTGGGTTCAAGGCCAGTTAGAGCTGCATAGTGATTTCCACCAGTTTGAGCTGCAGAGCAAGACCCTGTGCCAAAATGTAAGGGCTGGGGATTTAGCTCAGTGGTTCTGGTGCTCACCTCACAAATGCAAGGTCCTGAGTTCAATTCCCAAAACAAAACACACAACAACACCACTAACAACGACAAGATAAATGTAATACTTATAATCTCTGTCCTTTGTTACATAGAATTCCTGCTCTTCATGTCAAATAAACAGAGTGAGTGTGTTTTTTCTAAATAAAGTGTTGAATTTTGTGTTTCATAGAAGTAAGAATTCTTCACTGTATTCCTATTTTGAAGATTCTCAGAAAACACAGAAATTTTTTTTGAGTAGTAATAATTACAGCTTTAATTTTGTGTTCATTCTTTACTTCCAGGATTTTTCAAGCCACATTCAGTTGATAGGATGAAAAAGTTTAAGAGAAGGCTATCCCTCACACTTCGAGGAAGCCAGACTATTGATGAATCATTATCTGAATTAGCCGAACAAATGACTATTGAAGAAAACAGCAGCAAGGATAACGGTAAGTATTTGGGAAGAGGGAGAGGCTTTCCCATCCAATTATTTTGTAAACAGAATGTGAATTTACTATCAGGATAGATTCCCAGTAGCTTTCTTTTGTTTCTGTCTCTCATTCCCTATTTCTTAGTAAACAAAAAATCATAGAACTTTTACATACTTACTGGGAATATTGTATAAGCACTCTAATAATGTTTCTGTATATAATCTCAACCCTGATAATTCCATCTCACATTCTTGTTTTTTTAATAGTTCGTAAGTAAGAATAAATTGTATAGCATTATGCTAATTGTTAAATAACTTTTCAAATTACAAGTGATAATCAAAGTTTATGGTGAATGCTTAAATTTTTTAAATTATATGAAAAGACACACGCTGCTTTCTGAAGCAGGTCTGGAAGTCTTTCATGAATGTGTCTATGAGGTCTGATCAAAAGTATAGTGACCACTGCTGCTGAATGCCATTTAATGAAAAGGTATTCTTAGACGTCTCATGAAAACATGGTGGCTTGTCCTTATTTACGTTATTTACTGGTTCTGACACCGGTAACTTCTGATTGATCCCCAGAGTAAAAATTATCATGAAAAGTAAACATTTTGGATTGATTTAGGGAATTGAGGCAGCCACAATAGTGCAGTTAACGATACAAAAGAGGACTTCCACAGCTGTTTCAGAAAGTGGCACGAGTGATAGGCGAAGTGTATTTGAATTGAAGAGTGTTTTTGAGGATTAATAGTGATACATCATTTACTGTCAAACTTTTTTAAACAAATTAAGTCGTCACTATATTTGTGATTACAGCATAATTTTTGAATCATTTTTATTATTTTTAGAACCTGTGTTAAAGTTTGTAGGAAGTTTGTAAAATTCCTATTACTTCATCATGGGTTTCAATGCACTGTATACATAGGGACTGTTCACATAAGTTACAAGCTTCATCACGAGTATATTTTTACTCTTGTCATATTTTGTGTTTACGAGAGTCTACCCATAGTATTGAGAGCACTTAAGGCAGGTAGACATTTTTCATGTATTTAACGGTGCTTTTTAACAATTTAGAGTAGTAGTATGTTAGTATAAAAGAACGTGTTAAACAGAAAAAATACAAACTTGGGGAAATTGTTAGAACATGGCACGTATTTAAAACTCAAATAACCGTAGGGTTTATAATAATCAAGAAAAGCTTACTGGAATGGCTGCCAGTGTGTTAGCATATATAACATATATTACAGGCCATCGTTATTTGTTTCTGAAATTCTGCTCTTATGTATTTGTAGCAATGAGTCAAAACATGAACTCCTTCACCTCTCCGTTCCATGTAGATGTTTGTCTTACGAGGGAGGGAAACGTATTATGGGAAGGGTTTGCTTTTTATTTAGATTATGAGTTGTAGGTTGTGATTTGGAATACACCAAAAGAACTGGTTGACCTTGAATGTCATTTATCTTACTCAGGCTTCAGATACCTTCTTTGTTTTTTTCAGAATAGTAATATTTACTGAAGGGTCCCCAGGTAGTTGGGTTACTATTGGCACAATCAGTACAATATAACCTAGATTTCTTTGATTCAGTGTGTAGCATCACATCCTTTTCACCCAGGCCTTCTTGGTTTTGCTAATGTTTCCCTTTGATATTGCCTGTTTTGTTTTGAACATGAGGACAAGGGAGATGGGCTCAGTGGAAAATTTAAAATATAATTAGGGTATAATTATTTATAGGAGGGGGAAATTTTACATTTGGGTCATATCCCAAAGATGATTTTAAATATTTTCTTCCTCTTTCAAGACAATTTCTACTATATACATTGAACAATATCCTAATTTCTCTTAGACTCCCATTGATATCTTCATAGTGATTAAATCCAGTGTGTTCATTCTTAGAAGAGTTTTGACATTATATATGCCAGTGATGTTCAGAGCTAAAATAAGCACAATATGTATATTGGTGGATATTTTCTGGAACACATTCTTATTGTGTATTTGACTTCAAGGCAAACCTCTTTTTACATTTAAAAGAAACTATGAATCAAACATTTTAAGGAGCTAGTTATTTTTTAGACTGTATATTTTCTGCAATATTTTAGTATTAAGTATCTGAAAATACATAGTTTGTAACAAAAGTTGAAATGTTAAAAATACCTTAACTTTTTCAAGTAGTTTATATTATTAAAACTTCCTTTTATTATAATAGTAATTCTAGTAGGTAAAAAGAAGAGAAAAGAAGAGTTTGTTGTTTCTTTTTGGCCTGTTTCTTGAAGTAGTACTTACAGACCCATACTTCTTCTTATGCTGCACAGATTGCCAGTAGCATGAACTATTATAATCCACTATTATTCTCTTTATATAATAACACATGGATTACATGACCAGTATTTTTTTTTAATCTTTATTGGTACATTAAATATACACATCATGATTGCACTCCATAATGGGGATTTGTACCAGTATAAGACACAACTTAATTCTCATTTTTTCCCATAGCCCTACCCACCCTACCACCCCCCCATATACATAAAATTTG
>PVIR01008741.1:0-55457 GCA_004026965.1 Petromus typicus
ATTGCTTCTCTGCACAGCATCCTATGAATGCTTTAAAAGATTCTGAAAACTTAGTGTTCTCAAGGTGGTAGAAGAGGTAGGAGACCATTGTCAAGGCTAAATATTTGAATCTCTGAAAATTACTGATGCTGGAATCTGTGTACAGAGTCCCATCAAATGGACTATAAGCTCTGCTTTGCAGAGGGACCTGTCATAATGGGAATGTAAGAGTTTATGGAGGTACTCCTTTCCTTTTGCTCAAATTATTAAAGCTCTCTACTACCAGGGAACTTCAGTCTGTACGTGGCTGATTTTTTCCTGGCTCCTATCCACTACAAATATTTGAAAACAATAGTATTCTATACTCCAAGCTTCTCCTTTCCCAAGATAAACTTTCTGGTTCCATTATTTTTCATGTATTATGTTTTCAACCTTTCTCAGCTGGTTACCAGCTTTTGAATAGTGTCAGTATCCATTCTGAAGTGTCTCTCACTAAATAGAACGTGAGGCCTAAAGTGAAGTAGAATGTGTGCCCGTCATTTCTGCTCCTCTGCAGCCTTCGTAGAGGAGCTATGGGAAAAGAAAGCAGTTCTCCCTAATTTATGTGGTTATCATCATTATAAAAAGTGGGTTTGTTATTAATTCACAGGTACAGTAACTATATATCAATTATAAATTACTAGGCTGGATGTTGGAAATTATTTTTCTAAAAAAGATCAAAGGAACTCCACTTGGGAGAGAAGGTAAGAAATAATGATGATACAGAGTCAAGAGAGCTACCATCCAAGTAAACAGGAAATGATGATGTTTTTATCCTAGAAGGTAAGGAAATGTGAGAGCAGAGAAGTCTTCCAGGAGACAAGACAACTAGAAAATCCTTATGTTTAGTTAAGTAATCATTATATACTTATATGTAGTTGTATCTATTCTGATAGGTTTAGATCATAACCCTGTGCAAGTCCTCTAGGTGATAGAGAAATCTGAACAGACATAAACTAGAGAGACTAAAAGCCCAAA
This sequence comes from Petromus typicus, assembly GCA_004026965.1. Taxonomy (NCBI): domain Eukaryota; kingdom Metazoa; phylum Chordata; class Mammalia; order Rodentia; family Petromuridae; genus Petromus; species Petromus typicus. The sequence continues at coordinate 997 of PVIR01008741.1, forward strand.
ACTCAAATTTGTTTGGTCACAATACTAAATGGTAAAGGGAAACTTAAAGTAATGTCATGACTCATTCTCTTTTAAGTGAGTGAAAGCCTATGCAATTATTTAAATTAAAAGGAGGAGTGATTGGCTTAATTAGGAAATTTCAAGGAGTGAAGTTCAGGCAAGGTTTGACGAAGGCACTCAAATGTTACCAATGGGACACTGTCTTTGTCACTAATTTATAGGCTCTATTTTTTATGGTGGGTTCATGCACCAGCATGTCTGTGGTGGCCTAAAGTTACATGATTCCAGTATAGTGATCTCAGTGGAAAAGGCTGATCCTTTCTCTTCCTAAGCCCAAGTTCCCAGGTTGACCCCTCCATCTCCAGTGAGGTGAGCACACACTTCAGAACCCATCACTGTGACTAGGAGAATCTGTTGCTGTAGCATAGAAGCCTTTCATCTTCCAGAGCCAAGGGATAGATTTAAGTTAATATGAACTACATGATGGAATACTAGAAAGTAGTGTTCTTATTTCCCCCCAAGGAAATAAGAAAAATAAATTTTACTTCATTAAATAAAAAATAAACAGCAATTCATTCTGCAAAAGCAATTTTAAAAAAGCTATTTTCCAATATGCAGCAATGGAGAGAAAACACATCCATGCTTTTGGGTAACAGTCGGACCGCTTCACTCATATTCACTGGGTACCGATAACTGGCTGCTGCGAAAGACGCAAGGACAAGACACAGGCCTACTCTCCAGGAGGAGCTGTCCAGAAGCAGGCTGGCAAACTCTAGTGTATGGAAGATGACTCAGGGCCCTTGTTTAACATGTACATTCCAGACCTCTCTCCACACATTCTGAATGAACTTGTGGTTCTGATAAGAATCTTCATTGTTTTACAGATTGTCATCTTTCATATTTTGTTCATTTTTCTTTATTGCTTTAAAATAAATGATTCTAATATTATATGTGATCCTGTATATAAGGCTAAGGCAGGAAGATCACAAATTTGAGGCCAGACTGGGCAAAATAGAAAACTTTATCTCAAAGAAGAATTTTAAATAGACCTAGAGATGTAGAATACATCTACTGATTTTTATTATTTATCAACTGGGGTTAAGTTGTAATCTATGTATAAATGTGTATAGTTATTATGGAAACTAGTGCAGGCAAGGCTTTAAAGAGAAGAGACAAAGCATTTTTGAACTAGAAGCAAGACAGACAAAACAGATGGCTGGAATTAGAACTGTCTTTTTAGTTCTGAAGGCATTAATTGTGGAATGGAATTTGGATGGGTTATTTTGACCTCAGCTAAACACGTTATCTCATATTAGCCCCAGAGCTTTATAGGCCATGACTCTGGTCTTGGCAGTGGCCATCTGCAGGGAGGTCAAGTTGACCTGCGTGCCTCCGTACTGTTTATGAGACGCTTCTGTGAGTCACGTAGCTTCAGTTAGACTTGCTTCTTAAAGTAAACCAGCTGAGGGGTTTAACTGTTTACAGCCTGCACTGCCTACAGCATGTTTTGGTGATAATCAGAATTGTGGCTTCCTGCATGCTGGTCCCTGTGACAAATTCCATGTACGCCACAATGACTATCTCTCTAAGGTATGAAGCTGCTTCCAGTTGTTGAACCAATACCTGGGCTAGATAAGGTGCTAGAAGAGAGACACTGCCTCTTTCTACTTGGTGCACCAATGGTGCTTGCTCGATTCTAGCAGGAATAGGCAGCAGTAGCAATACAAAGGAAAACAAACACCATCTGCTCAGAGCATGGGGAAAGGTAAAACAGCCAGTGGGCTGAGTGAGCTGAGAGCAGTATGAATGGTGATGATTTGTGAGAGAAGGCCAGTATCTGCAGAGTTGAGCAGTCTTTAGAGGACTGTTCTGATAAATAGCATGTGAGGAAAGAGTGCTGGCAGGTGCAAGGTGGGCCACTGTGGGACTACAAAAGGGGGGAGCTGTGTGAAAGAATATAGAATGTCACCATCTCCCACGTGGCTGCCTGCAACCTGCTCGCTCCCTCGGGTAATGAAGAGGCTGATGCTCTCACAAAAGTGCAGTCTATTTGTTCTCAGCCTATCCGGAAAAGACATCCACTGGGTGTGTGTAGAATCTGGGCATGAGCGGCCAACACAAGCTGGAAGGTAGCAGAGTCAGAGGTATTCTCTGGTAAAGTGAGTATCTTGACCTTTTCCGTGCTATCCAGGAAATGTGAGATCTGCTTCCCCCTATTAACTGGAGAGAGAGATGAACTAGATGAGAAGGGGATACATATGTTAATGTGTCCAGTGGGGAATTTACAGATGAATTACATTAGGCATCTGAGAGTGAGGATGGTAATTATGCCCTCACTTGTGTAGCCGGCTACTGGCACAGGCTTCTGAGACTTTCTCTTTTAGACCAGCCAATGGGGAAGCTACTGTTAAGAGGCCCAACTCAGCCCAGTGTTACATGCAGAGAACTGATCAGGCTGGGGCACTCATTCTACCAATACTGACAGTAAAATTAGGCTGCCACTGGTACAGTCACCTGCCTTCCACCCCATGGGAAGTGGCTAGTCTGAAAAGAAAATGAGTTGTTAAAACAATAAGCTGTTTAAAGGCAGCTCTCTGTGTGGTTGAGTTATTGGCCACCAAGGTCGCTGGAGTCCCTCAACTCATGCATGGCATTGCCACTGCAGTTTACTGCACGATCGAGCTGGACAGCAAATCCCTACTGCTGCAGACACCATATGCTTTGACTACAGGACATGCAGAAAGCAAGCTGGGACTGTAATAGAAGCTTCCTTTGCTACTCACTACCATTTGTAGTACAGGAGGGTGCTATGCAGGCTCTGGGGATGAGGGGATTGTCATCACCAGTCCTGCACGGTATGGGCTATATGACAGTACAGCACAGTAGGCGGGATATGCCTACTGGTGCAGTAGTGGTACAATTGGTTTGGGAGCAACCATTCAGTTGATTGGGTCTTATGTCTGCGCCAAGGGAAGGGATTCACATTGGGAACTGTGAGCTAGGACAAAGACCTGTGACTAGGCAATCACACCCCTCAGGAAGCCCAGCTGTTGTTTGTTAAATGAATATGATGTCCCAGTGAAACTGCCATCTACATATTTGTCTCTATACCCACTGAATACTGTTCTCTTTTTTTGCCTCCTTGTTCCAGGGATTGAACTCAGGACAACCCAGTGCTCAGCTCCCTGAGGACATAACGACCTCCAAAGGCTCAGGAAACATTGCAGAAGAGGGGGTGGAAAGACTGTGAGAGCTTGAAGGGCTGGAGTGGAGGGAGAATCACCCTCTGAACCCCAGCCAGAATAACTTTATCTTGTGCTCCACCCACCAAGTCTAGCTTTTCAGAAGGTCTGGTGTCCTGCCAGGTACTGCTGAGGCTGCGGTAGGCAGCAGCCTAACCCGGTCATCCCTCATGGCCGAGACAGAGCTTGCAGGGTCCAGAGAAGTTCCTTCTCCATAAAGACAGAAAGGGGAGTAGAGTACTTCCTCTCAGACTCTCCTGGAGTACTTTCTTTTCTCCTAGACAAGCTTTGCTTTTATTATACTAATTAAAGGCCTGTAAAACCAGTAGCTTAGCAAAGAGGAGCATAGTAACTTTTGTAGTTCTGAAGCCTGCAAGCCATCCATCCACTGTCCTAGAAATATCCCCTGATAAACTCAGTTACTCACCAAGCTGAACTTGTCAGAGTTTTTTTTTTTTTGACTGTCTACTTCCCTCAGTTTGGAAGCAGACTGTGTTTACATCTGTCTGGGAAATTCACACAATACATGATTTTCTCCAGTTCTATTAACTGTTCCCAAAAATGACATAGTTTTATTCTTCTTTATAGTGAATTGTGCATATATGTCACATTTTCTTTTTCTGCTCATCTAGTGATGGGCAACTGGACTGGTTTCATATCATGGCAGAGTGAACTGTGTGTCAATAACCATGAGTGTACAGGTATCTCTACCATAAGCTAACGTCAATGGCTTTGGGTATGCATACTAAGGACTGCAACAGCAGGATCAAATGGATTTTCTATTTTCAGGTTTTTTTGAGGAATCTCTGTATTGATGCCCCCAATGACTGTACTAATTTGCATTCCCCCTACAACACTAAAAAACCCTAATGTATATTTTGCCACTTTTCAATTTGGGCAAAAAGGTATAAAGGTGGTGCATGGAGAATGGGATACTTAACATTAAAAGAAGACAAATGCTTTATCAGGACAATATGTCCCAGAAGATAGCAGGGTCCTACCCTACACCTTTCAAAGGTAAAAGACTGCTCTGTGAGAAGAGTGCCCCCCCGCGTATGCTCTCCTTCCTGCATCAAGGAGGGAAATGTTTTTCAGGGTTCAGCTATCTACCATATTTCCTCCAAAACAAGATCTAACCAGAAAACAAACCCTCCAGCAGCCAGGGTGAATGCAAACTTGGGAAAAGGAAACATATTCAAATGTCTAACCATGGGAAAACCTAAAAAGTCCTATAGGTTTGTTTTTCATATTGGTAATTTTGGACATTACACAACTGAACCATAAATTTTTAGTCTGCTATGCGCTTTGCTGTGATGCCTCTGACTAAAGCCTCCTAACAGATTAAAAGTGTACTCTAACAAAATTTGCTTTCTGCGTTCCCTGCCTATTCTGTATCTTAACCTACGGGTTTAACTATTCCTGGTAAAAAGAGACTAAAAAGACATGAGTCATAAAAGTTAACCAGGTGATGGCTCTTCTCTAGCTTTATAGAACCCACAGCATCTGATGATGTCCAGGTAAGATCAAAATATGTACCTTCATCACAAGGCATGTAACCTGCTAAGCCTGTTCTTTAACTCAAGATGGACGTACGGATAATGTTTAACTTACAGGAAGTCCTGGGTTTATCTGAACAATTACAGGGACTGGTCTAGGAGGTGAGGGTTGATTATTACAAGAATGTTCCAGCAAGAAGAGAAAAAATCCCTCCCCTGAGCGACATAGCTGGCTGGGTTGCTGAGCCTGAACATTGGACTCGGCACATAGTCTTCTGGCCCACTGCTGCCCTGCTCCTACTTTCCCTCCCCATCAAAGCCTTTTCACACATAACCAAGTTTATGCAGACAGTCTTTGTCTTGGGGACAGTAGTTTTTTTCACAGCTTTTCAGGGTGTCAGCCCCTTCAGTAAACTTGATTCCTTCCTCCAATGCTTGTCTCATAAACATTGGTCTTTTGAGCAGCCAGCAGAAGGACTTAGGTCTCATAACAAGGGGATTTGCTGGAAACTTTGTCTTGCATGTGGTGCATTCCTCCGTCCCACCCCCACAGCACTAGTCTCCTACTCCTCAAGCTGCTTCTTCTTCTTTTCTTTTCTTGTGGTACCAGGTGTTGAACTTGGGGCCTTTTGCCTCCAAGGTGGGCCTGGTACCACTTGAGCTAACTCCCTGGCCCTCCAAGCATCTAACAGTTCAGTAGCCCTCCCCTAGCTGCTCTCCTGCAATCTAGTCTTTGTTATCCATAATCAGTAGTGATCCAAAAACATTAAGTGGAAAACCTCAGAAATCAACAATCATAGGTTCAAAACTGTGCTCTGTTGTGAGCCATGTGATGGAGGCTTGTGCTATTCCACTTATCTCATTAGTACATGAGTCACCTGCTTACCCATCAAGTCTATGCTGTACATTCCACCCAATCCACAAGTCAGGTCAGGAGCCAACTTGGCTGTCAGAAAGACTGGCAAGATCCCAGTGCTTGTGCTCAGGGAACCCTTATTTATGTAATAATTAATGTCCTTAAAGCACAATAGTAGTGATGGTGGGCAGTTTTGCTACACAACATTGCTACAGTTATTCTATTTTATTGTTGCTAATTTGTTACTATGACTAATATATAAGTAAAAATTTATAGTAGACATGTATGTATAGGGAAAGACAGAACATGTAGGCTTCCACTGGGGTCCTTACACACATGCTCATGTAGTACTGAGACAAACTACATGGATTCCAAACCTGACTGTGTACTACCTGACTGCTACATGGCCTGGGGTAAATCAATTTAGCTCTCAGTTTACTAAGCTGATTTCCTCATCTGTAAAGTAGGGCTGTAGTCCTTGCCTACCTTTGGGGTAGAGAAGAGGAACTAAATTTTTAGCCATTTCCATAACTGAAACAATGTTTGACTGTTGTAAGAGCCACATAGCCACACATGAGGTAGCTACTGTTTTTCTCAGTCTTTAGAGACCAAGTGACGTTGCTCACAAATAATCTTGTAGAGTCTGACATACATATATTGGCTGTCACTATTCACCCAGTCACCAAATCACTCCTTTTTCCCCATGTTTAGATAATCACTAAGTTTTACTTCATCCCCCAAATGTTTCTCTTCCCTAATGCCTTAAATGATTCATTAACTCACACTTAGATCTTTGGTCTTCCTTTCCCCAGGATCTGCTAGGCTGTTATCTTTTAAAATGGTACCAGACTATTCCTCTAAAGTTCAGACCTACATGGTTTACTCCAAGCCCACACCCTTGGAGTATGGCCAATATGCATTCTTTGTTTCCATCTCCACCTGTCTTCCTCAAGTCCTGCAATTTCCCACCCCTCACTGCCAGTGGAGCCCTTCTCTGCTATGAGTCCTTTTACCATTGCGTCTTCTCCTTTCTCCGGGTCGATCTTCCTATGATTCTTTAATGAGTTGCTATTTTAGCAGTTAAGACACTAATAAAAAATGTTCTCAGCAACTCAGGTAAGGTTAGTCATTTCCTCCTTCCCATTTATCAGCACATTGCCCTGCCTCTGCACATTAAAAGTTGTGTGGGAATTACAAATTCATGTGTCTTCCTCAATCAACTATGATCTCCTCAATGACAGGAACTATCATAGACTTTTTGTCCAAACCACATCTGCATTCCTGACACATCAAATATGTTTAATAACTATGTCGCTAGTGCATGAGTTAAGAAATGAACAGAACAGTAAAATACCTCTGGTGACTGGGACATAGGAAAGAGAATAAACACAGTGAAGAAGAGATAAATGGTAGGAGGAGCACCTGGCTGGAGACAGAGAAACTTCTCAGTACCTGTGCTAAATGAGCAGCAACGATACCTTTGGATTTATGTGAGGATGCAACTAATAAACAGTGCTGCATGGATTGGTCATTTTCAGTGGTGCTGTAGAAAGAATCACTGTGACCAGTGAGAGACAGGGACTCCTACTCGAGTTACTATTTAACTCCTAACATTTGTGGCTGTTTCCTATTGACTAACTATTTGATAAAGATTTGTTGAATGAATATGAGTATAATGAAAAAGAAAACAGAATGCAATGGGAAAAAGACCTCATGGAGGACAAGAGGGATGTAGCTGAGAAAAAGTGCAAAGATGTTGCTGGCGGGCCAGGGTGTGCTGGCCTGTTCTCAGTCACAGCACTGGGAGGCGGCGGTGGGATATCACTTAGCTCAGGGGTTCCAGACCTGCCTCGACAACAAAGCAGGCCTGCATCACAAAAATGACATTGCTAAGTCTCCTCTGGTGTACATCATTCCTGACATGGAGACGAGAAGGGGTCTTAGAGCTCCTGCACTTGTCCTTTCACTCTCTTGAACACTTTGACTCTGCCCACCTCAAACATATCATTCTCTTTAATTCAACAGATGAATTTGAGGGTCATAAACTCTCCATAGCACAGTGTAAATGATAATCATTATGAACACTCACATACACGGAGTATAGTGGTGCAAGGTAATCAGAACTCGTGGGTGGCTGAGGAAGGAGGACGGCCACAATTTCAAGGCCAGCCTGAACTACACGGTGAGATCCTGTCTCAAAAAGAGACAAGCAGGGGGAGTACACACACCCTGCCAAGTGCTCTGTTCAGGTGACATTTCTCAACTAGCTAGCATTTCTTTGGGTGCGAATGACACAGTGGATGGACTTACATTTAAAAGTGACCTCTTCGACCCAGACAAAGAAACTACAAAGCTGTCAGGCGTGGTGGCCAATCCATATGGATTCCAAGACAAAATGAACAGTTCAGTTTTCTTCATCCATCATCAAAGACTGGACTATTTCTGTAATAGTGTCAGGTAGCAACAAAAATGCACATAATATATCTGTGTGCACAGCCTCCTGAAAAATATGTCACCAGAGCGAGCACAGTTGCCTTTCTATCACCATGAGAAGGCGAGGTGACCTGGACTGTGCAGCCGCTGACTCGGTAGTGCTCTCTGACATGTACGCCTCGGCATCCTCTGCCCTTCCATCAGTTTCTCGGTTATGCTGCGAGCTGAAAGGGGAACACTACTTACCACTTTTTGCACTAGAACTTCTAAAAGTTCATGACAAATGTCCTGAGCATTAGGCAGGCTCAACTCTTCACCAATAGTAAAGCATTTCGTGTGTTCAGTAACATTAAGAATGATGTTCTCGATGCAAACCTATTCGGTGAAGTGTGGGCCTTCAGTAATTGCCTTTGTCCTTTGTGTTCACATAGTTTTCTTTTGAAAAACTCTGAGGCTTTGTCTTAATACAGAGTGCTCAGGCCCCATGGAGCAAAGCATTTCTGAAAGTTTTGTGGCATTGTTAAATCACTACATATTACACAAAGCAGGCATAAAGAATTTGAATCATGTGTTGCACAGCACTCATATTTGTAGTAAGACTCTTGATATTTTCCTTTAAATGCAGCTTTTTTTCTGTTTGTGGGTCTTCTGCTGTCTCAACACTGGGTCTTTCCCCTTTCCACAGAAGTTCTTCAGTGAGAATTGTTTTTTGTTTTGTTTTTTTACAAATTTTGGCAAGGATTAGCACATGGACTTAACAAAACTATGACTGAGATAAGTGCATAGTGCGGGAAAGAGGCATGAATGGAAGTGGTAAAAAAAAAACACGCAGGCCATGTGCAGGCTGAAGGAAATGTTGGATTCTGATTGAGAGCCTGCCATCAGATCCAGCTTAATTGTCATGTGCCACACACTAAGAGTTTTGATATAAGTAAAGCAATTGTTGTTATGATCTGGGCAGCCAGTTCACCTGTATTTGTAGCTACTCCCCAAGTGCTAGCATCACTACCTCAGCTTCACATCACATCATCAGGCATTAGATTCTCAGAAGCAGTATACAATCCAGATCCCTCACATGTATAGTTCACAGTGAGGTCTGCATTCCCAGGAGAGCCTAATGTCACTGCTCTGACAGAACGCAGAGCCCAGACATAATTAGAGCCATGGAGAGTGGCTGTAAATAGACACTAAGCTTTGGTCACTGGACTACCACTCACCTCCTGTTATCTGCCCAGTTCCTAACAGGAAGTTAGTTCCTAGTAGGCCATGGACTGGTACCATAGCCCAGGAGTTGAAACCTCCAGTTAGCCCCTCGATTAGGTTAGTGCCCTTAAATCCCAATCACCTTTACAGGAGTCTCAGTCCAAGCAAGTTGGCAACCAAGACTAATAAACACAATACCTCTTGGATGGCTGATGTTGGTAGGAACAGAGGCTGTATACACTGGGGAGAGTGGGTAAATGGGCGGGCTCTCCCTATACTTTCCACTCAATTCTATTTTGACCTAAAGTAGTTTTAAAGTCTTGTGTTTTAAAGCACGTATCAATCAACATGAATAGCTGCCTATTTTGACATCTATATTAAAATGAAATGTTATCATTATCTATTAAGCAAAACAGGATTATGCTAAATAGTACATAATTTGCAGATAAATGTGTATATTTGTAGTTGCTCAGAAAAGAATTTGTGAAGGTAGTTGATGCATCTACAAGCCCTCTTTTCTGAAAAGGTAGATGACATAACCAAAACGACTCAGCTATAAAAAGTGAAGCAAGGAGAAGCAGCTGGATCCACCTGTCATGAGGCCCGGCTTAGTCTCCTCTTCACTGGGCAGAAAAGCCTGTGAGGGAATGCAGCCTGAAGTCACTGGTAGAGTGAGGCAAAGAACAGGATTGGGAGGTACACAGAAAGGCAGTCATTTCAAGGAGCTGATACATAGCTAGGCTGACGGGAAAGCTGGGGGCATACCGAACACCAGTATGACATCAGCAGTTCAACTTCATTTATACAAACCCCACTATTTTCAGTTTCAGAGAACCAGCACTGAAATTCTGTTTGGAAAAAACCATCCTCTGCAGACTGACTTAAAAAAAAAGGAACTGTAGGCTATCTTAGGATGTGGCCATATGTAGGCAGCTCCAGGTCACCAGCCCTGCACTGAGGCACCACTGTAGCCTGCTCACCTGGCTGGCTCCTCAACCCAGGAGTGATGAGACAAGAAAACGCCTAACACGTGAGCAGCCAAGGAGCTTTTCCTGCTAGCCGAGGGAGGTGCCCAAGCCACTGGCTCCCCTCGCTTGTGTTCACCCAGCCACGGGCACAAGCCATCAAAGTAACACAGGATCCATCTGCTTCCCGATGCCCCCAGAACCTGCACTGGGAACCACCTTGACCTCAGCAGCTTCACTTTTCATTAACAGGCAACCACCCCTGGGTGCGGCCTTTCTCCTCTGTACTCACAGAGGAGGCCAATCAGGCCTCGGTCTCCACTGGGCCTCAACAACCATAGTTTTGCAGTATCTGTTATCTTATAGATAGAATCATTTTGGCTTACCTGACTAAAGGTTATGTAATAAAACCTCTTATCCACAGCTGTAACTTCACCATAGTTTTATGGGTGGAGGTGTTTTGATCTTCCCTAGCCTCATCTATCATTTGTGACTTAAAGGAAGGCGAATCTAGACAAAAGGCTAAAATTGCCACTTTACTGTGAATGTATTTATTTCAATGTATTATTGCAAGCTAGACAGTTGAGTGTACTTTTAATACCTTTTTTAATTTATAGGAATATGATATTTTCTTTTTTTATTAGTATATGTTTGCCAGATATAATATTTACACTTCTGCGTGGAATCGGTATAACTTCATTCCTGATTTCAACCCTTTTCCCTTCCCTCTCTCCCACTTCCCACAGTCTCTTGACCCTCTTCTACGGGAATGTCACTACACTATATATCTCTTTCCAGTTTTTACATTTATCCACTCAAGACTGTGTATGTCAGAGTCTTCTTTGCTGCTTTGGCCATATTTAACCAGGTGATATTCATTGAGGCATTAGAATTTAACAGAAGCAACTCCCATTGGATTTGCCCACCCTCTAAGAGTGAGCACCCTCAACGTGTCTAGCTCCCTGATGGCCTGAGCTGTAATGTGGAAAATATGTACACATGTTCCTATTGGTTGGTATCTGTGTGAGAATGTCTTTGCAATGAATAACAAGAACGTCACTGTTGTCTTACAGAATATATTTTCTTCATTAGGTTAAATCCTGCCGGATCACCATCCAGCTGGACCATCTTAGATGCCCACCAACCTCGAAGAGTAGTGTGCTCTTCTTTATTCATAAGGGTCTCCCGGCCCCTGACATCATTTAAACTTCAGATTGTTTGCCAGACTTCAACCTAATATCCCCATGAAGGTTTTGGTTTGCATTTCTCCAATTACTCATGAAATATCTGTAGTAAATAACTCACCTTTAGTTAGGCTGATTCACCAGGAAGAGTCAGGTTGGTCTGTCCTGCACAATTTCTGTTCTGTTCTCTGGGGTACACAGATACAGATGATATAGATACAGATATACAAATATAGATATACATTAAACTATTAAATGTAACTCATATGCAATAGAATTGACTCATTTAAATCAGAAAATTCAATGGCTCTTATTGTACTCATAATTGTGCAGCCATTACTAGACTCTATTTCTGGTCTTGTTCATCAAACTCAGTGCAAACCCCATATGCATCAGTATTTACTTGCTATTCCTCCTCAAACTCTCATACTTCTCAGCACTAGGAAAGAGTGAGTTTGCCTCTGTTTCTACTTACTTTTGTATTCTGACCATTTTGCGTAAGCCATATTGATATCATATGTAAGACTGGCTTCTTTGGCTTAGAATAGTTTTCAAGGTTCACTCAAATTACAATACTTCATTCCTCATTATAGCTAAGTAGTAGTCTATTGTGTAGATATACCACATCTTCTTTAGCCAATTATTAGTTGATAGACATTTTGTAATGAGAACTTTTTGGCCATAATGGGTCATGTTGCTGTATATATATTCATATAGATAGTTTTGTATGGATCTATTTTAATTTTTTGATATATACTTAGGAACTTTCACGTAGTATGATAAACATACTTAACATTTCATAAAATTACCAAACTGTTTTCCACAGTGGCTGCATCATTCTATACGTATCCTTACCGGCAATGAATGAAGTTTCTAATTTCTCCACATTCTTACCTATACTGTGTAAAGAGAAAAAAAAACCATTTTTTTCTCTCTTTCAAATAAATACAGAGCACTACTGTGCCAAGTTTGTGGGAGTATTTCCCCATATAGCACATAGCTCTCTGGCGACATTCCTGGGCGTGCTACAGTGTAATTCAGTTCTGACAGCATCAGTGCCACAGGCTGAGGCTGTTTCGCAGAACTGCCTACCACGCATCCATGGTGATCCAATGGGAAGCTCCCATTTGATCTCTTCCTTCGTTCCTTCCTTCCTTCCCCCTCCCTGCCTCCCTCTCCCATTTCTCCTTCTTTCCCTCTCTCTCTCCCCCTTTTTTCCTCTCATATGAAGGATCAAACCTAGGGGCCCTCAACCACTTATATCATCCCCAGCCTAGCCTCACTTCCTTAAAAATGCGATTCTTTTTGAGACAGAGTCTAGCTATACAGAGTCTGCAAAATATATATATATAAGTGTGTGTATATGTATATATATACAATTCAGCATTTTTCCATGAAAGTAAATGTCTAGAAGCTCATGACCACCACTTTGAGCAGCTCTTAACAGTTGCAGAGGACAAAGGTAACTCGTATTAACATCATGATGAGTCAATATATTTAGTTCATTGAGTTCCAGTTTATAGTTCATTTCCCACACAAATGAACACTACGTAGGTGTGAAACGTTTTAAACCCACAGAGAGACTGCAAGACAGTTATGATCACAGCATAGACAGGTAAACAGAGAGTGCCATACACAAAATGCCAGAAGCAGGGATGTTTTCTGTAATCTCAGTGTTTCCAAGGCCTAGCTAATGTCCAGCACAGTTGTTACTCTGCAAATATTTTCTTGTTGTAGCTGAATTGAAATAAAAAAGTAACACTGTAGAATAAACAAGAACTTACTATGTACACACATCTGCTAACACCATTTAGAATCAGCCCTGAGTTTAAGTACAAGTAGAAGACTGAGGGGAGCAAATAAGAAAGAAATAGATCAAAGGCTTTAATGACAAACCAAAGCAAGCAGTGTTAAGCTAAGGGAAACCTGGGGAGAAATGCTTCAAGAGTATCAGGCCAGCTCTTTCTGCACCAACAGTGAGCTTCAATGGATCTGAGGTTTTCTGTCAGGCCCAGTGTTTTATGCCACACAGTGTTGGAAGCAAAAGAAAAGAAACACTGAAGGTAAAAAAGGCCCAGTTTCCTTCTAAGTAGCTAAAAAGGGAAGCAACAGAAATTGCGCTCTGAACTGAAAGCAGAAGCACTGGGGTTCATTTTAAGTGCTGTTTTCTGCTTCTGTGACTCAGAGGTGGTCCTGGTGATGTCCCTTGGACTTTCTCATAGTGCCTAGCCTTGTGTGGTGTTAATGATAAAATTTTCCAAGGACAGGCAAACATGAAGCAAACTTCTCAAGGAAATGGAGGATTCTTCAGTCATTCTTTCATTCATTCACCTAATAATTTATTGATCATTAATTTTAGAGGTTTCCATTCCCCTACCCCTTTTTAGCTGTAGTAGGGATCAAACACAAATCCTCATATATTGCTAGACAGGTGCACTACCACTGAGCTATAACCTCATTCCTTTAGAAATTTGTATTTTGACACAAGGTCTCTCTACATTGTCTGGTGTGGGCTTGAACCTCTGATTTTTCTTCCTTAGCCTCCCAAGTGGCCAAGTGCCATTGTGCCCAGCTGTCCTTACTTCCTATGTGGGCTCTTTGGTTTTGATTTGGAACCAAATCAATGCAGGGGCTGATTAACAAGAGAAAAGTATACAAGTTTTATTAATTTTACATATACATTGTGATTTTCATAAAATAGCTAAGTACAAAGAAATGACCAAAGCATGAATCTTTTATGCTTTTTTAGATAAATAACAATAAATATTTGAAGGACTGACAGGACAAATGGATCTCTGACAGCAGATTAAATTCTAAGGATGCCACTAAGAACTGTTGGAGGGGTAGAGAAGCTAATGGAAGAAAAGGATTACTTCAAAGAGTTAATTTGTTTAGATTCACTGAAGCCCTGATGGCCAGTCTTTGGTGATCAAGGCTATTTTCCAGCTTTGTTATGTAAAGGACATTATTCCCCAAAGAATCTATGTGGTTTGCTTCATCTAGGAATTTACAGACTTCTCTGAAAACTATCCTTTCTGAAGTTACAGTTCCTTGAGTAATTTCAGCCTGAAATAATTGTAAACAAATTCAGTCATATAGGTACATATGGCAATTTCCGGAAGAAGCGCAGGCATTTCTGTCCCTGTGGAATCTGGGGGCCCACTGTCCCCTCCAAAGACCTGAGGACCCCTAATGAGGCCTCACCTTGTAAAAGCTGTATCACTCCCCAGAGGGCCTACCCTCTGCACCAGGGTTTTTTTGTTTGTTTGTTTGTTTTCTGAGACAGGGTCTCACTTTGGAATTCAGCCTGAGCTCAGCCTCCAACTCACATCACAGCAATCCTCCTGCCTCTGCCTCCCAAGTGCTTGGATTACAGGCGTGAGCCACCACACCTGGCACTGGTATGTGGTACTGATTGCTGCTGGGCGTGAGTCTCCACACCCAGTATTGTATGTGGTTAACCGGGGGATCGAACCCAGGTCCTTCTGCTTGCAAGACAGGTGCTGGAACCACAGAGCTAAATCTCTAGCCCTGCACCAGCTTTTAACATGTGGGCTGAAGAAGACATCCAAAGTATAACATCACATATGCCAATGAATATTTGAGTATCTTGTTACACATAATAAATAACTGACAAACATGCCAGCTTCCACAGCAAATATTTTGCAAAATAAAGAAAATCTTATAGTTTCTGTGTGTCAGTGTATGACCATAAGTCATGCTGACAGCTGGAGATATAAATCAATAGCAGAGTGCTTGCCTAGCAAGTACAAAGCCATGGGCTTGATCTGTACCACAGCAAAAATACAAACAAAACCATACATGCACGAACGAACACACACACACACACACACACACACACACACACACACACACACACACATCAAAAAAGAAACAAAGAGAAACTAAATAAAACAAGAAGTTACTTATTTAACTAGATGCAATAGAAGAAACCTGTGCTGTTGTGATCTCACTCACCTACAGTAAGCCAGCAGCACGCACTCCTTCCTCCTGGGCCCCATCTGGAAAACAAGCCTCCTTTTAGAACAAGGCTTTCTACTACAGTTGGTTAAAATAGGATGGAAAATAAATCCATCTTCCTCCAAGGTGACAGCCAAAGTTACAGAACAGGCTATTTCTGTTGCATGTTTGTCTTCCACTTGGAAGCTGTTGCCAGCAGGCAAGTGTTAGTCAAATTCACCCTGATGGGATCTGGATGCTCATTTCTTCTTAGTCTCATGCCTCAGGAGCAGTGATACGATCTCCTCTTTCTGTACCCACTTGGATGCTCCCAGTCTGTGACTACCTGGTCTCCATCAGGTAGGATGAGAAACACTTTCTTTTTTTATTCCAATAAGCTTTCGTTACAGTCTATTTCTTCTGTGGGCAAGAAATGGTCAGAAACTTATGCTCATTTGTGTAGTATGTTTTACTTGTGGCATACGTTAAAACAAGAACTTCTGTTTTTGGTTAAGGTTTTCAAAACAAAAATTAGTAGTAGGAGTGTCTTGAAAATGTTTAACACTGATGAAACATGTACAGAGAGGTAATGTGTAAGAGGATGTGCCTTGGAGAGTGGCCAGGGTTCAAATCTCTTCTGCTCTCTTGTGTGGCTAAGGGAAGTCTCTGTGCCTCAAAATCTCTTTATCTGTAAAATCCACATAATATTTCCTACACTGACAGGCTGCTGTATGCTTGTATGGACATGTGGGCTTTCTGTAAAAGTTGACAGCAATAGACACTAGTGAAGGGCAAAGAAAGATGTTTATGAGAGGCAATGAGGGGAACATATAGTATCGATGAGTTCAGCTTTTTATTTTCTGTTTTTGAGAAGGAAATAGTACAGTAATTAAGAACATTAACCTTGGAACCAGACCGCAAGTATTCAAGTCCTGCGTCAATCATTTACAAGCAAAATGAGTTCAGGTAAGTTATTTAACCCCTCTGTGCCTCCTGTGGGGGTGACAATAGTAATCCTTTCAAGGTTGTGAGGATTAAATGAATCAGAATATGTAGGACATTTAGAACAGTGTGATGGTTAATTTCCTGGTCAGTTTTGCTAGGCCAAAGTAGTCAGATACTAATCAGTCTAGGGGCTGCTTAAGCTATTTTGTGGAATGAAGTGTTGCCTAAGTCTAGGACTTTGATCTTTAGTAAACAAAAACATATCAGTCTCATCTGAAGGAATTCATAGATAGAATTACATTTAACTCCACAGAATTTAAATATAGCAGATTCCCCTCACAATGTGGCCTTTGGCCAATCAAGTGAAGGCCTTAAGACAAAAAGACAAAATGTTTTTGAGAAAGAAGTAAATGGGCCTCCACTTTGCCTGTAATGTCATCTCTTCCCTGGGGCCCAGCCTGCTGCCGCTGCCCCTCCCTACAGAGCTTGGACTTGTCAGCCAACCTGACTTTCTCTCTCTTCTTCCTCCTTCCTCCACCTCTCTCCTTCTTTCATTTTCCCCTCTGGAGAATTCTGACTAACACAGTTAGCACCTATTATTTCTGTTTGCAGCATAAAGTAATACTCTTCTTTGTGGTTCTTCCTTAAGTCAAAGACAATCAGTGAGTATATGGCAATCTTCCACATTAATCTTCTCAACTCTGAGGATTAAAGAAAACTAAGATTTTCCTTGAAAAGATACAAGGAGGCAAGAATGCTCAGAGTAGGCTTGGGAATGAAGTGTTTTAGTGCTGTAAGTGGAGTGATCCATCTGGGAAAGTAGTGCGGCATAGATTGGTTAGAGATGGGAGCAGCCTATAGCAGTCTGAATGCTCGCCTAGATCTTTAGGACTTATTTTTCCCATTCCAAATGGGGAGCTAGTTAAGCCTGGTGAGACAATGCGGTATGAAAAAGTATCAGTGGATATAGGACTGATTATATTAGGAAGAGAAAGAAACCAGGAAAAGAGAATATGTAGAAAGTACTCTCTTGAATATACTGTTACACACACTAAAGAACAAAGAGTACATTTATGGGGTCATATTTCAGACCACATGTGGCAGGTTGATGTCCCTCTGTGGGTCTCCTTCTGACTTCCTTTGCTGGGACTGTCTTCAGATCCTAGCTCACAGTCCCTTCCTATGGTCTACGTGGAGGTGGGGTGGAGTAGAGAACAGCACTTCCGTTGTCCTTTATTACCTGGCTAAAGTCTTTTCTTGGTTGCACTTTAGGAAGATAAATGTGGATCTTTTTTTCTTTATATTAACATATCTTCAAGAAATAGACCTCTCTCACAAACTTCTCAGAGAACAATTAATATGTGGTATTCATTTATTTAAACTTTAAAATCTTTTTTCTGGAATACTTTTTATGTCTAAAAACCTAGATAATCCAAAGCCACAAGCAAGTATGAAACTAACCCTTATTTTAAGGTCTATATTTAACACTGCTGGGGGAAAAAACAAAGTTGGTTTCCTTCCCGGCATATGCTAATTAGCTGGAAAAATAATACTTTCTTTTCTGCCATTGGAAGAAAAACTGACCAATAGAAAAACAGCTCAGCACCAACACCCACTTTATGTAGAAAATAAGAAAGAGTGACTGTGCCTGCCAAGAACTCATGCCTCAAGTTGCTTGACAACTAGTGAGAAACGTGCTTTCATCACCTCTTACAATGTTACCTTGAAATCCAAACGAATCCACCTGAGACTCAGCATGGAGCAATGGGTTTGGAAAACCAGATTCCATTTCCAATAGCTTAGAAGTGCACAAGCTTCTAACAGTACAGATTCTGAAGACAATGGTAGTTTTTCTAATGACAGTTTTCCTAATACTGGGTACATTTTTCGGTTGCTATCCAGATGGTGGATTTTCCCCTGGTTTCTTCCTCCTCCAAATTATCCATTCATTCATTTCATTCTTCTGATAAAAAAGTATTTATAGTCTTGTGAGAATCACAGAGGAATTTTCTGGCCTGTTTTAGCCATAATCTAATGGCATAGTTTGAGCACATACTACTTGATAATAGGTAGTTCTATATCCTAAAATGTATAGTTTCATTCTGTAATTCTGTGTCATTTCCTACAACAGGAAGGGACATATTAATTTAAATTTGCTTGTATATGGCTTATCAGGGTTTCCAAGTGTTTTCATTATTCTTTAAATGGCCTATTTATAGGCTCCTCCAATGCACTGTAAAATCTTCAAAGAAAAATAGCACTGCTTATTTTTATGGGATACATAATCTCTGCCTAAATGAATTCTTGCTGTAATTTATCAGCCAGGGCAGGTTATATTTAGTGCTGTTTTACAGATGATGAAACAAGAAGTTATTACTTGCTGGAAGCCCAATATTGTTCAGAAGTAGAGATGGCATCCTCCAGGGCCTCAGATACGTGTTCTCAAGAGTTAGAACTCACCTCCCTCTCCTCACTTCTGTGGACTTGTATGATATTTGACAGCTGACCAACGCTTTCCCCATTGCCTATTGTTTTTCTTCATTCCCTTTCAAAGACCATGTCTTCATCATTCATTCATTCATTGCTATAAACCTAGAGCCTAACAGTATTTAACGTAGTAGGAATATTTATAGACATTCACAAATATTTATATTCACAAATATTTATATATTTGTGAATATTTATAGAATAAATGAGTGAAAATTTCTCTTACAGTACCTAAGACCCTCTTGGTTTGGTTCAAGCTCCAGTATGGAATTCTTTTATTTTTCTTCTAAGACTCAAGTTGCCCTGAGAAAAATTCAATTAAATGATTTTAAGTTGGAGTTAACATATGTATCCATTAAGTATTTCTCACTTATGCTGCAAGGCTGTCTTGAGCTGGCAATGGAATCTTCTTCACAGCCGCCCAGGGACCCAGACTGAAGGAGCAGCCATTCTCTGTTACAGGGCAAAGCAGACTTTTGGAGATCTTCATTAGCAATATTAAATATTACAATCAGAAGTTATCCTTTATGTTCATTCACAATTCTTTTACCAGAGCTAATCACAGGCTTCTGCTGACCCCTATCACTGTGCAGAAAGAGGCTGAGAATTGTCTGAGTGGTGAAGAGCAGAAAATATCTAGCAAGAGTGGCAATTATGATTACTAGATTTTTGATTTTGAGTTTTTCAGGGGTACACACTTGTCATCCCAGGAAGCTGGGGAGAAAGATCACAAATTCAAGGCCAGTGCTGGAGAAGTTGGCCATCTCAAAATAAAAAATAAGAAAGGCTAGTACCATACAATCCAGTGGTAGAGTGCCTGTTTGTCATGTGTGAGGCCCTGGGTTCAGTCCCCAGCTCTGCAAGAGAAAAAGTAAAATAATTTTTAACCAAGTCCTAAGAATTAGATAACAAGAGGAATTCTTATTTATCACCTACCTCTCAAAATACATCTAGAAAAATACAATTGTCTTCACAACAGCTCTGATGAAAAATTGATCCTTAGTGACATTAAATACTTAAGTAAAATGAGATAATTAGCAAATAGAGGTAGAAATGAAAAGAGAATTCAAATCTGTCCTGCTAGTGCTGGATGAAGCTTATCTGTTCCATGTTTATAGAGATAAATTACACGGGAGTGCAGTAAACATATTTTAAAATAAGATTCCTATTGCAAGTTTAATAGGAACCAAGGAAAGATTTAAAAATCCTATGGATCAGGGGCCAGGGAGTTAGCTCAGTGGTTCCGGCGCCTGTCTTGCAAGCGCAAGGGCCGGGGTTCGATTCCCCGGTAACCACATACCATACTGGGCGTGGAGACTCACACGCAGCAGCAACCAGTACCACATACCACAGTGCCGGGCGTGGTGGCTCACGCCTATAATCCCAGCACTCGGGAGGCAGAGGCAGGAGGATTGCTGTGATGTGAGTTTGAGGCTGAGCTCAGGGCCAGCCTGAACCACAAAGCGAAACCCTGTCTCAAAAAACCTAAAAAAAAAAAAGAAAAATCCTATGGATCAGTGCCTGGACTACAGCCATACTACCCTGGACATACCTGATCTTGTCTGTTTCAGTGACTTGGTAATTGTCTAGTGACACACAGAAGGGACATCTGGGCAAGTAACAGCCTGATAAGGACTGAACAGCCTGAACTCTAGAAACATATATTTGTGTAACCCAGGCTTGTGCTTTCAGCATGAGGCCAAGAGTAGCATACAGATACTTACCTGAAAAACTGTCAATTCTTAGTATACAAAAATATTGATTTCTGATCCTTTTCAGTACTGGGGACTAAACCCAGGGCCTTCATACACACCTCTATTCCTAGCCTTTTTTCTAAAAAATATTTAGGGGCAAGATTTTGCTAGGTCACTTAGTTACCCAGGTGGGGCTTGAACTTGTGATCCTTTGCCTCAGTTTTCCAGAGTGGTAGGATGACACACCACGTGCCACCATACCCAGCAGCTTTTTCCTCTTCCTTTTCCTTCTCCTTTTCCCACTCCTACTTCTCCACCCCTCCTATTCTTCCTGTTTTTTTTATTTTTTAATTTTTTTTATGCACTGCTAGGAGCTTAAGTACAGGGTGTGCTGAGCTACATCCTTGGTCCTTGTCATTTCCTGTTTATTGAAACAAGGCCTCAAAATTGCCTAGACTAATTTTAAAATAAGAAATACATTGATCTGCATTAGTGAATGTTAACAGAGTTATCAATTCTTTATTGCATAGCATTTGTTTTCCAGATGGCTGGTAATTACTCAGGAAAACTGGTAGAATACCACTCCCTACACCTCAAATGGCTTACTCAGTATCATTAGTACTAATTTTTTATTTTTGATCACCTACCTCACTTCAGTCTAGCCAATGTCATATGAATCATTTGGGTATAATTTCTTGTAGTCAATTAATTTTTAGCAATTGGCTTTTCAAAAGCAAAGCTGAAAAAAGAATTCGACATAATGGAGGAATGGCGTGCTGTACCCATTTGATTACTCTGGACATTCTATTTGTATTCTGAATTCTATTTTAACTGTACATAAATTGCTGGCTTTCTTTGTCTTTTGGGGGGTTGCTAGGGAGCAAATGAGGTTCTATACCTACAGGCTGAGGTAAGCCCTTTTCCTTGGAGCTCACCCGAGGCCCCTTGGCTTTATTTTTTCTGTGTGTGTGTGTTTTTTTTTTTTTTAGACAGGGTCTTGCTTTATAATTCATACTGGCCCTGAACTCACTATGTAGCCAAGGCTAGCCTCAAACAGCAATCCTGCCTCTGCCTCCTCAGTAACTGGATCACAGGTGTGAGCCACCATGTCCAGCACTGTGATATATGGCACTGGGGATTGAACTCAGAACCTTGCACTTGCCAGGCAGATGCCAAAACCACTGAGCTAAGTCCCTGGTATCCCTTGGCTTTATTCTTAATCTTCTGTAGTAGAGTATGGAATGATTTGGTTTTCAAATGTAGTTCCAACGACTGTATTAATATCAGAGATATTCTTTAGAACAATCTGACTTTGCTTATCATGACTATTATGACTTTTATGTAGACTGTTATAGTGATTGGATGTCATGATGTTCTTAAATGTTAGACAAGCAGATTGCAAGTGCCTAAAAAAGTTAAAGTTCTAAAGATAATTAAAAATATTTTTATTTCAAACATTAACTTTTCCTATATCCAGTTCCTTGTTGCAGAAAAATTTGCCTTTTTGAGCAAAAAGTCCCTCATTATCTGCACTAAAATTTGATCCAAATATTTGAAATATTGCAATATATATTATTACATGGTTTATGAATAGATTAAAACATAATTTCACTCAGCTATCAAAATTCTACTTCAAAAGAAAAGACCATCACCAAGGAAATGTCCTAGAATGTTTATAATAGCACTACTTACTCTAATTCCAAACTTGAAACTGTCTTAACATCCATCCAAAGAATGAACTCACAAGTTATGGTATAATAGAATTCAATAAAATTATCTACAACTATATATAAGTAAAATGTTGAACTAAAGAAGCTGAACATAAATGAACACTTACGTTATGATTTCATGCATTCCATCTGTAAAGACAGAAACTTGTCTGTGTTGTTGCAAACGCACAGAGAAGCTGTCCTTGGAAGGAAGCACGGCCCATAAGGCGGGACGCGGGGCTCCCAGGTGGTGAGGGTGTTCTGATTTTTGATCTGAGGGCTGAATACAAAAATGTGCACAGGCTGTGAAAATATCTACAGCTATATACACATATACTAAGATTATGTGCACTTTTCGCTTTGTATATTATACTGCAATAACAAGTTTTAAAAAGAAGTCCACCAAAATTGGCTGTCAACCCAACATAAGTCATTACCAGAATTTAAGTCACGAACATCACTCTGAACAGACTGCTAAGAGCACAGGATTCAGGACACTTGTCCCTTGAGCAGAATCTCTAAAATCAAAACAAGTTATTCATTTACCTTTAAACACTACTCTCTGCTTTTCTCTACCTCCGGTGACCTCACTATAGTTTTATCCATGGCATCTCCTATTTGAATCTTAGATCTTGAATCCTTAGATATCATGTGCCAATAGCCTAGTTTACCTGTTCACCACACATTAACCAAAGTGACCTGGAGTCTAAGCCAGATCCTTTCACTCCTTGCTTCAAACACCTCAACAGAGACCCATTAAATCTAAAATGTAGCGCATACTCTAAGGTCGCATTTCCTTACTTCACAGCTCGCTGTTCTTCCCCACCCTCATGAGCCACACTGGCCTTGTTCTTCCAAAAGCCAGAGGTGTTCCACCTCAGCACCTCTGCCCTGAACAACCCTCACTTCGTGGGTTCCAGGGCCCAACGCCCTTCTCACCCGGGGTTCGGCTTCTGTGCCCCCCCTTCCTCTCAGTATACATAGCTGTTTCCTCCCTTGACAGATTTCTTATTTTTTCCCATGTGTTCATGTGTTTATTACTCAATAGCTCTGCTTTTTCTCCCTTGTTAGACTGCACCTCCTGAGGGCATCGTTCATGCCCTTCTGGGTTGGATTTGCCTGTCCAGCACACAAGGTCCCTCATAAGCACAGAAACACTAATGAATGCATAGATAAATTATGAGACGCTCGTTTGTTCAAGCACGAAGAGAACTGCACTATGAATCTGTTGAAGAACAAGCAAGGAAAGCCGAAGCCCAGGCAAAGTGCCCTTCTCCATTTCCTAGCTGCCACCGCCGGCCGGGGCAACACACCCCCTCCTCCACACCAGGGGGTGGGGTGGGGGTGCCTCAGCTAGTCCAGGGGCCCCGCCTACCGCCCAGGCTCGCCCCTTTTCGGCTGCAGCTTCCTCCGCGCAAGGGCGGGGCGCCGCCTCGAGCCACCACTGGTCCAGGCAGACGTTGCACCGCATCGCTGGGTTCCAGAGGGCAGAGTCAAATTGCAGTCGGGAGGCTCGTTCCCTTAGGGATCCACGATTGGCTGCAGTGGAGGGCGGGCGCGACGCCTTGCAGAACACCGACTGGTCAGAATTGCAGCCAGTCAAGGGGAACAGACTTCCCTCCCCTGTAGCTAACCAAGACTGGGCTTAAATTTTTTGAGAATTTCCTGGAGATGAAGCAGAGGGTGCTTAATGACTTGGTATAAAGATCAGCGTCAACGGAGAAGGCAGTCTTATTCACCGACCAAGAGCACTCCCACTACCCTCCGACAGGTAGTTTAAAAATCCTGGAAATACAGCCACTGCGAGGTAAGCGCTTGAGCATGCAGTTCATTTACCTCTGTGGGCCGCGCTCGATGCTATTTACAGGCGGCCGGGAGTGAGAGTGAAGGGAGAGGGCTCTGTGGGAAGGCGCTGGAGGAAAGTCGTTCCGGTTCCCCCAGCCTCTGCGGGCGTCCTCGGCCTTGAACCTGACCACAGGCAGGCGGGGAACAGCGCCCGGGCGGAACAGGGTGCGGAGCCGCGGGGGGTGGGGGTTTGGGCAGGGAGGATGCCTCCAGGGAGAAGCAGACGTGGCGTCTGGGATGCGAACGCCCTGGAGCTTCGGGCCAACGCCTAGCGGCGGAAGGTGGAGGGTGAGTCGAGTCATGCCGTCTGCTCTGCTGCGAGCAGGAAGGTGCTTTCCTGCCTCGGGCAACACGGTCACTCTTCTGTCACGGCCGGAAAACCGAGCCCAAGTCTCAGTATATCCAGCGATGAGCTGTTCGGGAGATGAGCTGTTCGGGAGATCGGTATAGAGGATGCAGAACCTGGTTGGACTGGATCGGAAGACTTGGGCTTGGCTTTGCCAGGAGAGCGTTGAAATCTAAGGCCTAGTGGCTGATGGTGCCATTCTTCCGAGCTGCGAATTCTGGAGAGATGACAAAAGAGGCAGCTTTGGGTGGAGACAGCCAGGGAATGTGCAATCTATTAAGAGCCTCTTGGCGTTCCCAGCTTTGATGGCAAAGCTTCGGTTCTTCGAACCTTTTGCTTGGGCTGAGGAAGAAATAGTGAAGTTGTCGACCAGTTTCAGAATGATCAGTTCAAGCCACTGATGAGAATGGGCTTGAAAACAGCCATGATCTGTGGTGTTTTAGTTCCGCTGCTGCAGCAGGAAGGAGCGAAACGCGTGCAAATGTGTCTCTTGAAGTGACGGAACTTCGGAACAGATCCCTACCGTCTAATGAATATCTCGGTTATAACTTGGGATCCTGAGTCCTCACCAAGGATTTTTTTTCTTGCAACTTAGTCACTTTGGGTTGATCATAAAGGCATGTCCCTTCACTGGAATCTTAGATAAAAAGGAAGATTGGGAGGTGCTGGCGATGTAATATAGAATGAAAGGAAAATTCTTCCCAGATACAGAGTTACAGGCTTGGAATATGCTCTATGGTTTGTGTCCAGTTTAAAAAGGTAGCTATAGCATGGAAGTAATAAATGCTGATCTGAAATTCTTTTCTCTGTTCGCACATCTAAACTCACATTCACATCAAACCTAAGGGGTTTTGTTGTTTTGTTGTTGTTGTTGCTTTCCCCTTCAAGTAGACTAGTACATTTTCTTTCCTCTGTTCTGATAAAGGGTACTGGAGGTCTGTGTTCTTTTAAATTATTGGGATGCACTATTTTTCCCCCTAAAAGTAAGTACAAAAAAACCCCAAAAAACCTGGCTTAAAAATATTAAACATTACCTGTGTTTCCATTGTGGAAAGATATTTGTCACTTTCAAACAGATATGAATATTTTCTTAAATTTTTTCTAGAAGTGTAAAATTTAAGCAACTACCAGTAGTACTGATCTTTACACCCCATGAGTGGTTTTCTTATATGCTTAACAAACTAACCTACTAACCTTGTTTCATCACACAGAAACAGTTTATCTCAAATACCAGTGCCAAATCCCTTTCCAAAAACAAATACGAGGAGCTACAAGGTGTTCCATCACTGAGGGATGCCAAAGGGCAAGTGATATGAAAAGATAATAAAATTGGCACGGCAATTTTGTTGCTTTTTTTCTTCTACTCCCTTTTATTTGTAAATGGAATATGTGTATATTATAGCTGACCTGGGGATGCATCTTGGCATGGAGCTCCTTCCTGGCATCTATGAGGCCCTGGGTTCTAACTCCAGCACCACAAACACAAGTTTACTAGATGCCAATTGTACTTTTTGCACTTATGATGGTTCTGACTTGAGATTTGTTCTTAGGATGTGTTTTTTCACAGATGGTCTCATGTAGAGTCCTACTGTTATCTTGTTTTTATTTTTTTGAGACAGTGTCTCGCTCTGTAGTCCTGAATTCAGCCCCCAGTTCAGCAGTCCTCCTGCCTCTACTGGCTGAGTGCTGAGATTATAGGCATGAGCCACCACGCCTGGCAGTGTGGTATGTGGTACTGGTTGCTGGTGGGTGTGAGTCATCACACCCAACGTTGTTATATGTTATTACTGGAAATCAAACTCAGGACCTTGCCCTTGCAAGGCAGGCACCTGAACCACTGAGGTAAATCCTCCATCCCATTTCATGTATTTTTAAAAATTCATGTGATTAATTCATAAGTTGTGATCCATAGTTTTTTTTAAGGGAAGCTACTTTGGATTGAACCTAGGGCTTTCCTAGTTTGCCTGGGCTGACCTGACCTTGAGATCCTGTGTCCTCGGCCTTCTGACTGGGGCAGTTATAGGTGTGTACCACCACATGAGGCAAGCCATGAATTTTTAATTAGGAAATAAGGAATCTGGAAAATAGTTTAATCAAAGTAGATAACTATGTTTTTTGTGCATATGACCATTAACATGTTTTAAATTATATTTGTTGTGTAGCTAGGATTGCAGTTATCTTTACTTTCTTGCTCATCAGAATCTTTATTTTTACTAGTATAATAATATGATGTTTGCATGTATTTTTTTTCCTTTTTTTTGGTACCAAAGATCAAATTTGGGACCTTGGGTTTATGAGGCAGGCGTGGGAACCACTGAGCTAAATCTCTGGCCCTTGTGCATGTGTTGTTAGGCTTTTTGTTTAACTTTGGCTCTGGCATACTTTTGTGTAATTCAGCGGGACTTCAAGTTGAATTACTTCTCTTTTGGATGACTTGACTACCAAAGTTTGAATGTAATTGTTAAAATGGTTTTGAAAAATAAGCTAGCCTTGATTTCCCATCAAAAGATTGATATAGTTCTCCCTTGCCTTCTCAAAAAGATTGCCAAGTAACTTCATGTTTTAGTTGGCAAATGATAAACTTATCCCAATTCATAACTGCTGAATGAAGAGAATTGTTAGGTGTTTTATAATGTTCTTCACTCTTTGCTATAGAAAACACTGATTTTTTTTTTTTTTTAATTTTGAGCTGGGAATGATGGTGCATATGTAGAATCCCAGCAGTCTGCAAGGCTGAGGCAGGAGACGATAAAATGAAGGCCAGGGTGGGCAATTTAGTGACATTGAAATACTGCTTCACAATTAAGATTAGAAAAAGGAACTGAGGGACCGGGGAGTTAGCTCAGTGGTTCCGGCGCCTGTCTTGCAAGTGCAAGGACCCGGTTTGATCCCTGGTAACCACATACAATACTGGGCGTGGAGACTCACCCCAGCAGCAACCAGTACCACATACCACAGTGCCGGGCGTGGTGGCTCACACCTGTAATCCCAGCACTCGGGAGACAGAGGCAGGAGGACTGCTGTGATGTGAATTGGAGGCTGAGCTTGGGGCCAGCCTGAACCACAGAGCAAGATCCTGTCTCAAAAAAAAAAAAAAAACCTAAAAAAAGAAAAAGGAACTGAGGAAGGCCCTGGGTTCAATCCAGCTACAGCAACAAACGTCTATGGGGTTGTTTTCCACATCTCAAATTCTACTCCCCTTGCCTGTTATCTCCATACTTATTTCCATAAACATCTGGAGAGTGAGGGAGGTCTGTGATTTCAGTTTCTAAGTGGAAAAGACATTTCTTAATGTGTAGTTTTTCTGCTTTTTTATTCTTGCCGTGTGTGTGTGTGTGTGTGTGTGTGTGTGTGTGTGTGTGTGTGTTTGAGCTTAAGACCTGCTAAACCAGGCTCTGCCACTGAGCTATACTTCCAGCCTTTGTGTCAGTGTCAAGTTGTTACCTAACGTAGGCTGTCTTTCAGTGATTTCTCAAGGAATCTGGAAAGAGTTAGAATAATTTAGTTTCATGGAGATGAAGAGATGACACTGCTGAAAGTCAGTCTCCTGCTGGCCTAGATGATATGATGCTGACCTAGTTTTATAGAGCTGGTAAGTCAGCTGCATATCTGATTTACAGCTAACCTCTGACAATAAATAATATACTTTCAAGTAGATGTTTTTCTGTAGCTATTGTATTGACTTTCTAGATGATTATGCAGAAAATATGTAAGAATGAGGCCAAGTTGATGACTGATTTCAGTCTACATAGGCTTTAAAAAAATTGTGACCAACTTGCCTTTCATGTTACTCTTAAAAAATGTTTCCAGTGAATATATGTTTTCTGCTGAGAATGCAGTTGTTTTTCTAAAAATTGGGAGGGCTGAGTAAAAAGCAAAAAGGATGAGACTATCCGAGGAGAGTTGCAGAAAAACCCTAATATTCATGTGATTGTCATTCTGTAACTATTCTGTAAAGCAGATACAGGACTGCCAAGTGAGCAGAAGCTAAAAATGGCATGGATGCTTCACACTGATGCAAAAAAACACAGTACTTCACTGAATATTGGTGTATTCTTTGTGCGTTTTCTAATACATGCTTTTATTTATAAAGTTTTGTTTTTTTCTATATGGTAGAAAGCAGCTCTGGGAATTCTCTCTCTCAATAATAATTAGTACTTCTAGTTTGAAATTTCCCAAAAAGAATCTCTGAATTACTCTGTTTTCTATTACTTTTACAAAGTATGTGAGGCCCTAACTTCATAAAGAAAAGGCTCGAGGACATGGCACTGGCATCAGCTCTGAGAGGACCCTGTGGTGGATGGCTTCATCATGGTGGGAACACTTTCCAAGAGGGAAGAGATCACATGACCAGAGGATCAGGGGTCAGGCTCAGGATTTTCTAACAATTTTCTCTGGTGAGAACTACATCAAGTCCCAGGAGAACTCCTTACTCCATCTGACGGGATGCCTAATGACCTATGGGGTCCCCAGCAGCTTCCTTTGTAAGGATTCTGCCATTTCAGTACTGCCTACCAACACATGAACTTCTGTGGGGCAAACCCCATCCAAGCCATAGCAACCTTCAATCAGAAGCAATAGATCAAACACTTCTATGGTAAAATTTCTTTGATAACCAGAGGTACTGGGTATCTCTCCTCCTTTCCTCAGTACGTCATAAAATGAACTGTAGTTTTTATTGCATGATCTTAGCCAAAATGCCAAGAGGGATGATTTTGTCTTTAGTGACTCATTAATGGATTTGTGGCCATCTTTATCCTAAAGTCTGTGAAGGCAGGACTCAAAATTTATTCAAAGCTTTAAAGAAATCTGAATTAAGAGTTTTCTAGAAGAACAGAACCAACAGTGTATATAGCTATAAGGGTGGATTCATTGGACTCGCTTATATGATCAGAGGCTGGATAGTCCCACAACGGCCATCCGCAGGCTGGACAGCTGGGTAACTAAGAGCTGCTCAGTCCAAGGAGCTGGAGCCTCAGAATCAGAGGGCCAAGGACGTGGGCCCAGGCTGAGATGGAAGTGCTTCAAGCCCCTGGAGAATCACTGATGTGATGAGAAATCTGGAGTCTGAAGTCACTTGGCCATGGGAAGAAAAATGGGGCTCGGCATGTATGAGAGTGCCTCCTTTACCCCCATTTTATTCTAGGGAGCCCCAAATCTGCTGGATGGTGCCTCCTACACTCACAGCAGGTCTTCTCCCTTCAGTTCACTGATCCCCATACCAATCCTCTCAGGAAACACTCCCACAGAAACGTCCATCGGTGTTATTTTCTGGGCATCTCTCTGTCCAGTTAAGTTGACAACCACTACTAACCATCACAATATCAAAGGGTGCTCTTTGAAATCATATTCATTCATTTAACTGTTTCACCCTCTGTACTCAGCTGAGCTGATTTCCAGAAATTGACTTGCAAATGCTAACCTGAAATCTGTAATGCATTTTCACATAGATATACTTCAGCTGGTGTTCACGTACCTTTTGGCTGAGTTTTTTAAAGCTCATTTTGTTTATTCTAAATTCCTTTGAGAATATTATACAACCTGCATACCCTCTGCCAGCATTATGAAATCATTATGCCATCCTTTCTAGTTAATTTTTAACTCACAACCTAACAGGCTGGTGATGTATGTAGCTCAGTGGTAGATTGTTTGCCAAGCATGAATGACCCTCGGGGTTTGGTTCACAGCACTGCACAATAAATAAGTAATAAAGCAAAGTAAAAGAACGAGAAAGAAAGAGAGAAAGAAAGAATGAAAGATTGATTAGTATGGGGATACATTTCTGGTTCGAGCACTTATGCTGGAAAACTACTGGAGGGCCAGCCCTTCCTGCCGGGCTGTCGGAATTCCCCTGGTAATAATGCCAAGACAGAGTTTACTTAAGTAGGTGTTCAGGGTAATGGTTTCAAGGAAATGTAGTTTCAATTATTATAATAAGCAGTCCTTTACCTAGCTTTTTTTTAACCTCTTATTTCTCTCTGTTAGGAGACATTGCTTTTTAATATTTGCCCTTTTCTTTGGAGCAACTGAATTAAAGAAGGGAAAAGGTTGTTTGCATTTGTATCCCTCATCCTCACAAGTGTGGCCTTTTTGCTCTGTTATCACCAGGGAGCTGGTTAGAAAAGCAGAATCTGCAGGCCCACCCCATACCCCACCTTATATCAACTGAATCAAAATAAATAAGCAATAAATAAAAGCTGTTTCATTTTTCAAGACCCTGGAGTGATTGCAGGTTAAAGTTTGAGAAACACGTTAAGTACATTTTACCTACATGCATACAATCACATTTTTATAGGATTTAAATAGTGTGATTTGGGTGAGTAAATAGATTTACTTCTAATTACTATTCTTAGAAGTAAGCCGTTCTCTACCCTATACATAAGTATATATATTTTCTGGAAGACTCTTATGGTCCTCATTTTTATAATGTCTACTAATATACTAATTACATTCAGAATTATTGATGCAGTGTGTCTCTGTATGTCACTTCCCAGGTGTATTATTTCTCTTGAAGACATTTTGTTACTGTTCGCTGACCTTCCCCATATCACTGAGGCCCCGGAAGTGGAGTATGTCAACTGCAGCCTTGATCACTCTGGTTAGAAGTGGTGGGAACCAGGTGAGAAGGACAGCACTGCGAAGCTACCGTCTGCTGCAGGATGACAAGTGGGTGACTCCTGTGTGCTACAGCTCCACCTCAGAGTCCAGATGTTCTCGGTTTGACCCTGATGGTAGCGGGCGTCCAGCCACCTGGGACAGTTTTGGGATCTGGGATAACCGCATTGATGAGCCAATTCTACTGCCACCCAGCATTAAGTACGGCAAGCCAATTCCCAAAATCAGCTTGGAAAATGTGGGATGTGCCTCTCTCATTGGCAAACGCAAAGAGAATGAAGATCGGTTTAACTTTGCTCAGTTGACAGAGGAGGTCCTGTACTTTGCAGTTTATGATGGACATGGGGGACCTGCAGCTGCAGATTTCTGCCACACTCACATGGAGAACTGTATCATGTATGTACAATGCCTTTCACCTTTGATTTGACAAGCCCTGTTTCCTGTTCAAACTTTCACCTTTTGGCTGAGATGTCTATTGTAAACTAAGTTACTTGAGAAGTTTCACACTGTCACCCCATGAATGAGCAGTAGTTTATGTATGTCATTTACTACTCATAATTAGTATGACTTCTGAAATATGCATCTTAAGAACTCGCTAGGAAAGCATGGACCAGAATGTACAATACATTACCCTTGAATAAGCATAAAATAGATGAGATAACCTATGAGGCATGTTAGCTCCTGTTAGTCCAGGGTATGTAATAAGTGTTTAAGTAACAAGTACTTGTTCAAGTGGTCTGAATAGTTTCGAATTGTGGTTGAAAAAAGTGTGGGGAAAATGCATTTAATGTGGGCATTTTAAGGCACTTTAAAATTTATGTTCTATTATCATTGCTGTTTAGAGAATGACCATTGCTAGAATTAAAAGTAGGGAAATACATATCACAGAGTTATGACCATATACTACTTATCTTTCTATGTGTGTAGTTAGCTATACTGCTCATCAGTTGATTTATGCATAATTTACCTCATTGCACAAAATAACTCAGAAACTTAATTATTTTTTAATTTTTATTTTACCAGAGATTGAATCCAGAGCATTCACACTGAGCTACACCCACAGATTTTTTTAAACTTTCAGCTTTGAGGCAGGGTGTCACTAAGTTACCAATGGAATCTTCCCACTTCAGCCTTCAGGCATGTACTACCTTGCAGAGTTCAATGCTTAAACTTAATATAAAGAAACCTGCTCTCACAGGGTAGTAGTACTGAGAATCAATTCTTTAAGAATAAGCCCTTGTCACATGTGTGTAATACTAGTACTCTCAGAGACTGAGGCAGGAGTATCAAAAGTCTGAGTGTAGCCTCAGCAATTTACCAATCCTTTCTCAAAATAAAGTAAAAAGGGGTTTGGGGATGAGCTCATGGCAAAGCCAAGTCCAGGACCTCAAAAAAATTGATTAGATTGATGCTAGGCAAGCAGTTTACCACTGGAGTAAGGCCTCAAGCATTCATTTTCCTTCCCTTAAAAGCTAATCCCACACATGAAGCTCTGAATTTCATTTTAATACAAAAAACAAGCAAAAAAATAAGTCAAATGTTTAGAAGTCTATTGTGTGGAATGAGTGCTGTGTAGAATGATCATGAAGAGTGACACCTATGGTGAAATGATTGGGGCTCTCTCCTCTCTTCCAAGGGATTTGCTTCCTAAGGAGAAGAACTTGGAAACTCTGTTGACCTTCGCTTTTTTAGAAATAGATAAAGCCTTTGCAAATCATGCCCACCTGTCCGCTGATGGTATGTAGAGCAATCACATTTCTCAAGGTCTTGGGGAGATGGGGGTACAAAGGACACAACGGGGGGTGGGTATTAGTGTGTTTATCTGTGAGAAAGCTTATATAAAAATGATTTTATATATGCTATTTAGAACTGAAACTAATGTTAGTACCTCACTTTAACCTAAGAATTGTTCAGAAAAGGACTTCTTAGTGGTTTTATTAAATTTTAAGATTTAAAAATGTTTTCATCTGTTTTATTTCATGTTTGGTGAACAAGATATCCATACTTTAAGAATATTTTTTCCACTGATAGAGCTGATGCGTAAGTGCTACAATACTGGAATAATTACATCTAGCAAAAAAGGAAGTTATTCCAACAAGAAAATTGCTAATAACTCCTAAACTAGGGGAAAAGAAATTGCTAATATATACTAGTTTATGTAATCAAAAGGAAAATTTTTTTCTCCTACTTTTTAAAGTTCAATCTTTCAGCTTTTCTGTGTTAACTAGTGATATTTTAATTTTCATTAAATATTAGAGCATGCCAAATGAATTTAAAAAGTATTTACTGTGTGTTCAGACATCTTGAGCGTAAAATGTTTCCAGCTTTGACTAGATTTGTCAAAACCATTTCTGGAAAATACAGCCAGTGGTTTTCACGCTAGCTAGCCAAAATCTTTTGCTTATAATGTGAACCCTGAAAATTTAAGCAGCAGCCACCATAGTATGCATGCCTCAAAACTGATCTGAAAGTGAATAATGCAATAATGTTAAACTGTATTTGTTTCATCCTTTTAAAAAATATATACCATAAATGTTACTTTCACATTTTTCAGTTGGAGTGCACAGGAATAGACATTGTCTCCATTTTGCAGATAAGAAGTGAAACTCAGGAGGAAAGGTCGGTTCGGCTTAGGGCTGGAACTTTGCTGTGACCCAGTGCGGCCTTTCTCACATGAGAATGTAATGATGAGGACACAAGTAACTCTGGGATGGTTCTGTCCACCATCTTGGAAAGGACTCCTGCCTTTTTCTTTTTGCACTGCTTGGTCTTGATCTCCCGCACTGAGCAAGTGAGATACACACTGCCCCCCTGAGCTACTCCCTTTCCTGATCTTTTTGGAGGACCTTAGCCATCTCTCCTCAGAAAAGCATTATAGCCCGTTCTCCCTCTGCTCTGTTTTAGTTTGTACATTACTCGGTCCATTTTCTTCTCTCCTTCCTGCCTCTGAACAGCATTTAGAAGACAGGAGATGGGAGAGGGTGAAGTTTTTGCATAAGGTCGAGCTCTGCTTCCAAATGTGTAAAACACACAAATAAGAGAAAATAAATTTTCTTTCTCACGTGAGAATTTAACGATGAGAGCACAAGTATTTTAATAATTTTGAATTTTGGTATGTTCTTAATTTACTCATCCCCAGGCTGGCTGTGAGTCTGGCTGCATCACACACCACACTGTTCTGGACAACACTGTTGCGCCGGTGGTGTGCCCCAGCTGTCCTGCAAACAGCTGCAGCTTGTAAGCAAGGTTTGAGAAAGGAATGATCGAGAACTTTGGTGTATGGCCAACATGCAAACATGTCCATCTTTCATGGATGCAGTCAGTGTTGATGCTGAAGATCATCAGTATTAGATTTGATATAAAACTGAAAGAACTCCTTTTATTTATTAAGTAATAAACTATAACTCAAGGAAATTTTGAACATAAAGTATTTAACTTGTGTACTTTAAAAGAAACTTTCTACAGATCACTTTCTTACTATAGTCAAACAAATATTTAGGGAAATTAATCAAAGTGTAATTCATTCCTAATAATGAAATTAAAATATGTCATTTAGTTCCTCTGTCATATGATTTATCTTACACTTTTTAAAAAGATATTTTAAGATTTTTTTTAATAGTTATTTATTTTAAAGTATAATAGGCCAAGATAGAATGCTTAGGATGCTAATAAAAATATAACACTGTCATTAAATATTATTATATACACATTCTTATAGTTTATTAGCCTGAATTTCAAAAATTAGTGTTTTGAGAATATTAAAAATTTTATTCTTCATAATTATCTGATCTTTCAAGGACAGCAAAAACTATTTTGTGGTATTGAGATCAAATATGTTAAAAGTCACTAAATATAGAATGCTATATGTTAAATGTTCAATATTTGAACTGAAAAAAACCAATCTCATTAATTTCAAGGTTATTTAAATCAAAAAAAGAGAAGTTTTTAGAAGAACTAAAGCAGTACCAGTATTATAAGAGTGCATAGTAATATATATATATACATATTCTGAGGTCCCATAATTTATCCTGCCTACTTGCTTTTAATTTTTCTTTTCTTTTGGCATTAGGTCCATTTTTACAGCTCTTGAACCCTCCTGGTGAGGTCAAGAACTCAGGCTTGCTTTTAAAAAAAAATTTTTTTTTTTAAGAACTGGACCTTGCAAAGTGCTTTACCACTGAGCTAGCACTTCTTTTGGTCACCATCTTTGAATTTTTCTGTACTCAATTTAAAATAATAATGTGTGTTTTTATAATAATTAAACCAGCCAGTAAATTAAAATGATATACAGTGCCTCTGTTGTTTATAGTCACTTAAAACAACCAGTTATAATGCTGTCTACATTATAATCCCATATATCCTATAAACTTTTCAGAGTGGTTGTAGGTTGGCTAAGCTTTTACAGCAGCAAAGCTCCCCACTGGCCAAAAGGACCAAAAGTAGAAAACTTGTTACAACACAGTGAGAGACAAGAATGGAGGCATAGCTTGTTTTCATGGGAAACATCGCTGCTCTTTGTATTATGATTTATTACAAAATTAAACTAAAAAAAAGGAGGAACTTTTTTGTGTGATACTGGAGATTGAACCTAGCCATTTAAACATATGATCACTGATCTATGTCACCAGCTCATATGACTTTTTTTCTCTTTTAAGTAGTAGGAACAGAAACTAAGGTTTGCTCAATGAGCTACATCACTAGCTCTTAAAGAAAAATTTTTTTCAGGCAAGATCTAAGTTGTCTAAGTTGGCTAGTTTAGGCTCTCCCTTGCTATCCTCCTGCCTCAGCCTCCCAGAGTGGTGTGATTATGGACCTGTGCCACCATGCCCTGCTCCTGTGCAACATTTTTAAATACCCCTATGCTAGGAGTCACCAATCCAGAAAAAGAAAGTAGGGACAGCATCAAAGAAAAGTTCTTATTTTGCTGGTACTGCTTCAGCTCATTACCTTGGTTTTGGTATTTGTGAATCATACATGTCTAGAATGTGCATTTTAAATAAGTATAAAGACTGTTGGTTTATAATAGTATTTATACTACACAGCTGAATAGTTATTGGAGTTGTTATACTTTGAAAAGTACAATTTTTACCTTTACGTTGCTGTTCAAAATTTGTGATAATTTTTCTTCTGTTGTGTTGGCCTGCAACACTGGGGAAAAGAGAGAGCTGCAGAAATGCCCATCTTATGAATTATATAAATTATAAACGCTAGTGATCCACAGCCTTACTAACCATTATTTAAACAATGGGTTGAAATTAATCATTCTATTAAAACATTGTTTCTAGATACTGAATCCCTGCATTGTGCACCACTAACAAAAATATTAAGCCTGTGCCTGGCATAGGCAGTGCCTTGATTCTTTCTTGGTAATTTGGTGGTATACTGTAGTTAACATCCTCTGCCTGTGTATTGCTTGTCTGATATAGATTATTACTGTCCCTGGGAATTTACTCTTTTGTTACTGGGACAACTTTGATGTTACTATGAAACAAAGGTATGCTGCAGTTTTTCTACCTTAGTAATTGTACTTATTTACTATGCTGCAGACCAACCATGTAAGTGTGTTTGTGTGTGTGAGCACATGCGTGTGTATATACAGATGTACATATGTTTCTACTATTATATTCTGGTACAGATGCATTTGTGTATAGTTTTTTACTATCTAGAAAGACACAAAACTAAGAAGAAAGTATTAATATGTGCTTTAAAAAAAAACTGCAAAATACCATCAACTCGAGCAAGCTGAGTTTTCAAATCATTAATCTGGCACTCCTGGAATATGATGTAATTTGTTAGTGAAATTTTCACCCAAACCCTTCCCCTTATTTTGCAGCTCTTTCTCTGCTCTCCCCTGTGTTGCAGGTTTGTAATGTTTGAGCACAATTCCTGGGTGAATTTCCTATTTGCCTCTGTGCGTGTTATTTGTGGCAGAGAACTGTACGTGGTCACCAGCTCTAGACCTGGAGCCCGTGGACACTATATGCTGGGCTTCAGTGGAAAGAGGGATCTGCTTAATTTTGTCTCAGGTGAAGGAGTCCAGCGGTTCCTAGCCTGGACTACTGGAAGGTTCCCACATTCTCTTTGTCCCATTAGTTGAGATGACTTGCAGTAGAAATTGTCCAGTGAGTGTTAAGAACTTATTGAAAGATGTCTTAGTTTTATAGTTTTCTTATTAGGGCAGAAAAGTGAGAATTTCTACTTCTATGTTAAATGTTAAATGAAAATAAATGCTGATTTACTATTTATATTCTTAGATGCTTAGCAAATCAGAGTCAACAGTTAGTTTTGAAACTGCTCCCTAACCCTGAGATTTTGGAACTGTGAAGGTGAGTTGATAAAAACTCAAACTTTTTAAAATTCCTAAGTGATACAGCCATGAATTTGAAACTTAATCCCCTAAACTTTCATTTATCAAATTTTAACTCTCATCATAACCAATTAAAGATAGCTTTAAAAAATGTATTACTGACAGTTAAAAGGGAAGAATATAAAATTAATTGGACAGGTAGCATCTAAATAAATGCCTATTCCCTTGCCTGGCTATTTTTTGAAAGTAAGAGTTGGTTTAAATGGTAAAGATTCTACTGCTGTGTAAAACTTTCATCATTAAAAAGTGCCTGGCTAATCTCAAGTTAAAAGTTAACATTTGTAATATAAACATCACTGATATATATTTTGCAACGATAATATGACTTTGACATAACAGTTCCAAAATCAAGAGATAAGTGGGGAGATAGTACAAATATACATGCTATTTTTCAATAAAGTAAATTCAGCATGACTATGAAAAATTAAATAGAATTTATTCATGCTTTTCCATTTTACTTTTCTAATTAAAGCAGGCATTTTAATATACTGACCTGAAAAATCCATTTCTATATATTTATGTATACATATATGAAAATATGCATACATATTTTCCTTACATATCTCCTTCCAAAATATATTACTGATAAAGTTTTTGAAATTGCCTTTAAGGAAAAGTTCTTAGAAATACCGAGTCTCAATCAATAATACTTCACTCTTACCTAAACTGATCTGTAAAGTTAAAATCATTTTTGAATAGTCATCTGAATATTTTTAAATGCTTTAAAAGAATTAATAATGTTATTAGTGGTAATACCTGCTTTAAATAAGTTATCTTTCTCAATTTATTCCACTTTGCTTTACTTTTTAGCTCATAATTTTAAAGTATTTTACTTTTGGCAAGGCTCAATGCACCTTAAATATTCTTTTCAACAAGTAGTAAAGATCTTAGAGCAAACACTGTTAGAATAAATCAAATAAAATGTAAAAATGCACTTTGATTGGGTAGAGTGAATAGTGGCAGTCTTAATTCCATAACATTGAATTTTACTTGATCTCAGTTAGAGGAATTTAATATCTTTGGAATGCTCTGGGCAGGACCACAGAAGTAACAGTTGGCAATACTGTCCTGCATTTTGATACAGCCTCTGTATTAGATCCTTCTGAGGCTAATAGTGTTAACTACACAAAGTTTATGAGAAACTACAAATAATTTAATTCCCAGCCCTTCAAATCTCCTGTTAACATAATTGTGGCTGTAACTTTGTTTCATTTCTAAGGAGAACAAAGATGAAAAGTATGTGAGCCTCCTATCATTTTAGAATATTTTTGGTGGTGATTCATGAAATTGAAACAACTTTAGCAGGAAATAAAATAGAAAGGAATGGTAGCAAGAGCTCGTAATTTTAGCACTTGAGAGGCTAAGGCAGGAGTCAGAGGTCAGTTTAGATTACATAGTGAGTTCAAGGCCAGTCTGAGCTACCTAGCAAGACCCTGTCTCAAAACCACCCAAAGAACAAACAAGAAAAAGAACAAACAGTTGGTTGGTCCTTTCCATCTGTCAGCCTATGACATGACTTATTATGTAAGAGAAGAACCTAATCTGATGATTGCCAAAAAGTCAGCTTGTCTGAATGGGCTCAGCAGATCTAAATCACCCTGACACATTAGCCAGCCTAATTAAGCTTTAATACTTTAATTTTGATACCTGCTTTATACA
This sequence comes from Petromus typicus, assembly GCA_004026965.1. Taxonomy (NCBI): domain Eukaryota; kingdom Metazoa; phylum Chordata; class Mammalia; order Rodentia; family Petromuridae; genus Petromus; species Petromus typicus. Next base: position 40,003 of record PVIR01008741.1, read on the forward strand.
CAAAAGTGTCATCATCGTAAGTTTAATTCTGCTCTACTTTATATGAATAGCAGCCATGTAGGAGACAGTAATGCATTTATCAGATTAAGTTAGCAACCTTTCATTTGCATGGAGCCTTGTTATTATTGAGTTAAATACTTGTTTCTCTGCATGCTGTTACTTACATAGCTCACTTGCATTTTATTTGCATAGCTCTAGTTAAATTAGGATACATCCCAGCACTAGTTTATCATGCTTAAGTTTTATTTTGTAATGAAAGTTCTGTATCTAATCATTGGACCCTCACTAACTCATATTCTTTTTTTATAATATTTGTAGCAACGCTTCTGACCTCTGGGACTACTGCAACAGTAGCCCTGTTGCGAGATGGCATTGAACTGGTTGTAGCCAGTGTTGGGGACAGCAGGGCTCTTTTGTGTAGAAAAGGAAAACCTATGAAGCTGACCATTGATCATACTCCAGAAAGAAAAGATGAGAAAGAAAGGTACTGCCTCTATGAATCATGACTCATTCTATGGGGATGATGTTTATAGTTTAAGAGGAAATGAAGCATTATTATTTATCCATTCAATATTGAGGACTGATCTCAATATTGATCTGTCTCTTACTAAGCCAGATAACTGCTGTTTAATTTTTCATATTGAGGCAGAGTCTCATTAAATGCCCAAGATGAGTTTCAATTTAAGATCCTCCTTCAGCCTCCTAAGTAGCCGAGATTATAGATGTGCCCCACCACACACAACTGAAATTAAATTCTGTACTTTTGTGTGTGTGTGGTGCTGGGGATCAAGCCTAGGACATGATAGATAAGCAAGTACTATTCCAAAGAATTATACTCTCAGCCAAAATTTTACATTTTAACACTGATGTCGTGCATAAAATTAACAGCGACATAGTTTTCTGCAATCACATCTTTAGTCTTTTAACTTTCTCTTGATCAGGATCAAGAAATGTGGTGGATTTGTAGCTTGGAATAGTGTGGGACAGCCTCATGTAAATGGCAGGCTTGCAATGACAAGGAGTATTGGAGATTTGGATCTGAAAACCAGTGGTGTGATAGCAGAACCTGAGACAAAGAGGATCAAGGTAAGAGAGAATTTGAAATTACTTCATACAGGAACAAAGAATGAATAAACAGGTTTTCTTGGAAAATATAACTGAGCCAAAGTGATTTTTCAAAGAGGAGTTCTTCATGGAAGGGTAGATGAACTTTTCAGATAAAATAAAGTACTACTTTCCTGACCCATTTGCTATGAAGTCTATGGTTTGGGTTTCACTGTAGCTATGGAATTCTGTCAGAGTGGCTCTGCTGCCCTTTCTTTCCCATACTGATCATTTAGTGTCATCCCAGCATGGCACTACCCTTGATTTTCTTTCTGCACTAAGCTGAAGGATTCCCTGCCTCTATGTCTATGGCTCATTGCTGTCATGACCCTACACTGTCCCAATGCACAGCCAGTTTGTGATATGAGACTTTCTTCTCAGAAATCCTTGAGAATTTTAAACCCTTGCGTAGTCCTTCATGGCTTCTAATAATGGCAGCAAGTGTTTGTTCATTAGTTGAATGAAGGATTTCCTAATAGACCACTCATTTTATATAACAAATTACACTCATTTTATGTAACAAATAATTATATGGGCTTTGCTGTATGTCTAGTTTGGTTCAAAACAGGTACTACTACCCTCACTTTACAACGAAAAGACTTCTCAAGCATATAGTGGTCTGAAACACACAAAAAACTCACACTTTCGGTGCTGAAAAGTGTTCACTCAGCTGAAAAATAGGTTTTAAACTCTGCCTTGGCATTTGGCTGTATGGCTTTTTCTTTGATGGTGCTACTAAGTAACTGTTTGGCTTATCAGAGGTGGTGGTTGATACTTCTTACATTCCCAGTCTACTTCTTACATTCCCAGTCTTTGCCAACAAACCAGTGACTACTCAGCAGAACAGATACCAATTGTGGAGATCATTCTGTGTCAGAGTCTAGTTTGTGATCATATGCTTTTGGTTCTGATTGCAGCTACATCACGCTGATGACAGCTTCTTAGTCCTCACCACAGATGGAATTAACTTCATGGTGAACAGTCAGGAGATTTGTGACTTTGTCAATCAGTGCCACGATCCCACTGAAGCAGCTCATGCAGTGACTGAACAGGTGAGATGGAAGCACTTCTGCTAGGAAATTCCCAAGGACGGAGGAGGGGGCAGGACGACCCCATACACACTGTCTCCATGTAGCCTGGAGTGACTACCACAAGCTTGAAATTTTGAAATCTTGTGTTTTAGCTTGAATATTACAATTAATTTGTAACTTGATTCTATGTTTCCACGTAGTAAAGTTTTACAATTTATCCAAATAGTTAAGTAAAACTTACAGGCCATAGAAATACCATAGTGTTTACTTTTTGACTTTGTATATAATACCTTGAAGTGTTAGTGACAGCAATAATCAATGATAATAACAGTAAACTGATACCACTTTGTGTAAGACATTATTCTATTCACATAACTTCTATTCATATACCTCAAGTAATGACCTAACTCTGAGGTTGAAGCTTTTCCCAGAGGGGAATCTGAGGTACAGAGCCCGTGTGGCAGAGCTGGACTTCAAATCCAGCCAAAACTCCCAAGCTAAGCACTTGACCATTGAATTAAACAGCTCCAATAAAATATCCAACTTGAGAAACACTGCCTTGTATAACGGCTGAGAGATAATAAGTTGAAAGTCCCGTAAGACCAGGTCAGAGATGGAATATAGTCGTTGGGCAGGGCCGGGGTAGTTAGGATTAACAGAGATGGTGAAGTTAGGGATGGGTAGAAATGTCCCAGACCCTGGAGTTGAGGCAGGGAAGATGATGGGAACCTCAGGGAGGGGCAGAGAAGGAGACGGTGTGGCAACTGTCAGTGCTGGCCGTGTTTCAAGTATAGTTAGAGTGGCTGACCGCTTAGCTAAGATGTCTCCCTAAATGGGGAACAGGATAGCTGGAGATAACCAAAAATGAGTGTGGCTAAAGGTGCTAACCTAGTTGACACCAGATTGGGGGACATTTTAAAGGTTCTTTGCTGTCAGTACAACAGTGGTTGTGTTCAGGAAGACAGGTGTTTGGAAAAAAGGAAGGGCGGAATGGCTGGCATCTTTTTTTTTTTTTTTTTTTTGAGACAGGGTCTCACTTTGTAGTTCAGGCTGGTCCTGAGCTCAGCCTTGAACTCATAGCAATCCCTCTGCCTCTGCCCCCTGAGTGCTGGGATTACAGGAGTGAGCCACCACGCCCCACACTGTGGTATGTGGTACTGACTGCTGGTGGGTATGAGTTACCATACCTGGCATTGTGATTATCAGGGATCAGATCGAACCGGAGCCCTTGCACGTGCAAGGCTGGCGCCAGAACCACTGAGCTAAATCCCTGGCCCAGTGGCTGGCACCATATTGACCAGAAACGGGATGGACTTACCGTCTGCCCGTAGCTGGAGTTTGGTGTCTGAGATTGTCCGGGGGGGCCTCTGTAACCTGCAGACAATGGCAGGGAAAGAAAAAGGATTTGGGAAGAATCACAGGAAAAGCATAGGAAAGGAAGACTGGATTACGAAGAACACCTTAATATACCTCAGAATGCTGAAACTGGAACAGCCTGGTGCTATAGCCAAGTGCCATAGCTCTGAGAAGCACAAGTTCATTGTTAAAGCTCTGGGTCTCAGCTATTCCAATTTGTAGACTCCAGAACCCAGTGGTTCTCAAAGAGGTGAAGAAAACCTTTTTGTTACGTTGGCAGCCTCAGTGTTTTCCGAAGTCTGAGAGTGGGAGCCGTAATACCGGTTTAGAGGTAGGAAAGTACGTTGTTTCAGAACGTTCCGCAAAGGCCTAGCGGGTGAGCATGCGCACAGAAGCAGAGTGGCGGAGTTACAGAACGTTACGCAAAGGCGTAGTACATGAGCATGCGCACAGAAGCAGAGTGGCGGAGTTACAGAACGTTCCACAAAGGCTTAGCGGGTGAGCGAGCTCACAGAAGCAGAGGGACAGTTACACAACATCCCGGAAAGGCGTAGCAGGTGACATGCGCATAGAAGCAGAGGGGCAGTTACAAAACTTTCCGGAAAGGCATAGCAGTTGAGCATGCACACAGAAGCAGAGGGGGCGGGGCTAACAGAACGTTCCTGAGAGGTCACGGAGTTAAAGGTTTACAAAACTTTCCGGTGCCCAGCGGCAGGAACTATTATATTTCTGGAAAATATTGTGTTGGGGGGAAAAAACACGGAGGCAAGGCAAGTGTCTGTCTTATTGTATAGTATTGCTCTATCGAGACCATTTGCTCATTTTTCAGCAGTAATTGTCCAAATCCCACAAAATGGAAAAATCAAAGGTGCCATTCTCTGGCCATTTAGAGCCATTTTAAAGTTTACATTGTGGCCAGACATGATTACAAAAAAAAATAAGTTGTTTGAGCTTCAGATCAAGCTAGAGACCGAGGGTTCACGTTTTGAGGACAGGCTAGGGGAGAAGTAGAAGCAGAGGGAGGGAGATTCCCAGAGCAGCAGCGGGGTCCACGGTGGGTCCGCAGCTGAGACCCAGGGCCATGGCCGGATTGCTGAAGGGTCGAGGCGGCAGGCTCTGCAGGTGGCCAGCCACCGAGGGAGGACGGTGCCTCCTTGGAGTTGCTCCATGACCAGCGCCGGATTCGAAGGACCCAGAATGTGGGAAGAGCCTCCCTCTGTCTTGGTGGGTGAAGGGCGACAGAGGGAAGGGCCTCAGCTAGCGAGGGGAGTGGAAGGAGGAGGCTGTGGGGTAGGCGGGAGGATAAAGGGGACGTTTCTCTCAGGTGTGAGACGTCCGAGCCTCTGGTGGGAACTGAGATGCAGTCTGAGGCCTGGCCTCTACCAAGGCGTGAAAGGCTCGAGGTAGGACAGAAGACCTCCAGGGAGGTCCCCCTCATCCTGGCGTTTGGCATCAGACCTCATGGAGAAACGGAGAGCAGAGAAACCACCTGGGTCTGTGTTAGGCAAATAAATGAAGGAACTTTGTTCCGCGCAGACAGACAGTCAGGCTGGCTCTTGAGCGGAGCCGGTAGAACAGAGGGCGAGCAGAGATTTAAGCGGAGAAGTGGTTGCTAGGCGTGGGTGGCGTGACTCATTGTCTCGAGGAGGCCTCGCTCGGTGATCTGTGCTCCTGGGCCGGGTGGTGGTGCAGATGTTTCTAGGAATCACGGTGACGTTTTCCCACCGGCACCAAGTTTGTCTGTAGCTGCTCTTCCTGCCGGCAACAAAGGTTCCGACCTGGGCAAGCTGGGAGAGGGGGGCGTGTGCCCAGGCTGTGCCATGTCCTCGGACATGACACAGCAGGCGTAACTTCTGGTTATTAAAAATGGCCATGTGAAAAAGACGAAAAGTACAAAAAGATGAATGGATGGGATTATGTGTCACTTAGGGCTAAAACTTGAAAGCTGAGTAATAGCCAGTAAAGAACGTAGGAAATTTGCTTTGTGTTGAATACTTTTCTCTGATAGCAGTTTTAATTTATAGCCATTCCCGATCACGTTTTAACTCAACAGTTATAGATGCATTTCTAATATGTACACTTTGATTGAAAGTCCAAATTCAGCTCAACTTTTAAGTGCTACTGTTTGTAATTAGGACAGTCGACAATTTACAAAGTTTATCAGCCATTGTATAACTTTTTTCTCCTTGCTTATTATTTTCATTGTTAAGAACTTGATATATATTAAATATAGTAGTTCTTGAGTACGATAGGTTTTTAGTTTGTTTGTAAAACTTTTTTGGTTTTTGAAGCATTTTACAACAGATACTTTTCACTATTCCTTTCCTTTATAGTTTTGGCCTCAGGACGTGAGGTGAAATAAATTTGGTGCTAAGTACATTCCAAACACTTTTACAATCCTGACCATGTCACTTGATATTTGAACTATTTCCTAAAACTGATTTACATTTCTCTTCCTGTGAGAAATTGACCTCGCCTCATTTTTCCATTTTGAAAGGAGCATAATAAACAATCCTGCAGTAATATCTTTATGCACACCATTTCCACGATTTTTAATTTCTTAGGACAAATTTCTAGTGGCAGATTTGCAGGCAAGACCTGATAGTTATCAAGTCTACTGTGCGTTAAGTCCCATAGTAAAGTCCCATAGTTAGGTTCCATGGTCTATTATGAAGGTCACTGTGTGGAATGCGGTTGTTTGGGCCACAAACAAATCCACTCCATGTGCAATTTGATGACCTTGTGAGACATTGAATACAAAGTGAAAGAATCACAAACCTTGGTTAAATAATTGTATTTACTAATTGTCTCTAACTCCAGCTTGGCTTCCCAGCGAATGGACAGTTTGTCTTGGTACTGACTCTGAACTTCAATGTTTTTCTCTTCCTTCCTGACAAACTTTGTAGGCAATACAGTATGGTACTGAGGATAACAGTACTGCAGTAGTAGTGCCTTTTGGTGCCTGGGGAAAATACAAGAACTCCGAAATCAACTTCTCATTCAGCAGAAGCTTTGCCTCCAGTGGCCGATGGGCCTGATTGCTGGGGTGGACCTGGAGTTTCTGTGCAACAGTGTTTGCTGAATGCATGAAGAAACTGACAGATCGAAAGATACACCTGTGCCGGTGTGACAGTATAAATACATGTGCACTGAACTATTGTGAGTATCAAAGTGGAGTGGGCAAATGAGAAGGGTTTTGGTACACTTAATAAGTGTTAAATTTCTTTTACTTTGTTTTGTTGTTTGGTTGGTTGGCTTTTGTGGTGCTGGAGATTGAGCCCAGGGGTTTTCACATGAATTTCTAATTTTTAAGACTCTTAGGCAGTTGTGGCTTCTTTTGACAATTTTTGGCTTTTAATCATTTAAACGAGTTCTTCAAGATTTTCTGAATTTTGACAATTCAGTGTTACCTACAAGTGTCTTCTTTCCTTCCTTCCTCCCCCACTGTCTTTCTTTATTCTCCCTCCCTTCCTCCCGGCCCTCCTCCCTTTTGTGAGAGGGCATCTCACCGTATTGCCTAGGGTAGCCCTGAATTTCTGGGCTCACACAGTCCCCTGGCCTCAGCCTCCAAAACAGCTGGGAGTACACAGGGTTACACCACTATAATTTTCGTACAAGTGTTTATAATTAAAAACTGTACCAAGGAGTAAATGTGAGAACTAGGCTTTTTGTTACCCTGTTTTGTGTTCTGGATCACTTCTGGTAAATGTAACCATGCAAAAGCAATCCATTGAAATAACAGGCAATTGCTAAATTGTATACATATTTATAGACAGCATACTTGTGTATTTTAACTATGGCCAGCACCCTTTCCGTTTGTTCCTATCTTTATATAGTTAAGTATGCTCTATAAATACGAGTGTTCCTTAATATCAGAAAAGAATGTTGAGGCTGAGTCTCTTGGTCAGAATAATAGTGTATTTTGTATAAAGTGCCGATTTGTGGTCTCTGACTCTTATTTGTATACAGTATGTTCATATCACTTTTTGTTTAGAGTAAGCACATTGGATGCTTTGTTAGTAACAACCCCACGTGGAGTGATGCTGATATAGACAGCCTGGAGTTTATATCTCTGTTTTGCTCATTTCTAAGACTGAGAAATAATGTCCAAAAAAATGACAAATCATTATCTTAGCTGGCTATGTAATTTAGGAATATAAGGCTATACTTCTTACTAGCATGGAAGTTTGCTGTTCAACTGTGAATCTCTAAATGTGTGCTGGCAATTATATCTGCAGTTAATTTTCAGACTATGTAAATTTGTTATGTATGTGTTATGTGTATATATGTATATTTTGGAGTAATATGAAATTAAAGGGAACAATTGTGTAGGTAATTCATTGGTTAACTTTAAATTATCAATATATTTATCCCTAAAAATGCTTGGAGACAGTTTTCCTGTAATAGAAAATCAAGTTATTGGCAGGTAAGGAAATAGATTAAGAATGGCTGTAGGAAATTATGTTAGGTAACTGATCTGGATGACCCAGCAACATAGCCAGCATATTGAACTACAGTGCTATGTACTTTGAACAGAAAATGAGATTTGAGAAGAATACTGACTGAGAAGAATACGTATGCCACGTAACTTTGTGGTAGAAACAAAAGAGAAAGCAAAGAAGAAAAAGTTGATATATATAATTTCAACTGTCAGTTTTCAGGACTAATTTTTTTCTTTAAGCTTTATTTAAAAGTATAAATAATCAGATCTCACTTTTGAGGGAACAGAAGAAGATAAGTCTTGAATTTTCTTACCTATATTAAGTAGGAATTATCCTTGAAAGAATAGGTCTAACTAAATACTTCAGTTTTTTTTTTTTCAAGGAAATTAGTGCAAAGAGGAATGGCATTATAGGAAAGAATATAATCTGCTGTTCTTTGAGCAGAGTTGGTGAACTTTCTTGTTATTTCTAGGTCAGGTCTTGGAACAGGGACATGTTTCTACATTTAGAAGCAAGCAGAATTTCTAAACTGCAGACAAAGCGAAATCTTAAAGCATAAAAATGACATTCTAAAGACCCAGATTTCATTTTTTCTTCAATTTTTCACATAATAAGTCCTCTCTTTCTTTTTAATTTAAAAACTAAAATAGAGTGATGCTGTAAAGTTCAAAAGTGTGAAGGTCACTGCCAGAGGGAGCTAAGTTGTCAGGTTTGACAAAGAGGAATGTGTAAGATAGTGGCCTTGGTTGCACTTGGCTGTTTTACCTGGAAAGTTTTAAAACCATAAATCACCAGGGATTTAGCTCAGTGGTTCCAGGGCCTGCCTCATAAACACAAGGTCACAAGTTTGATCCCTGGTACAAATAACCCCCCAAAAACAAACTAAGTCAGTCATCCTTGGCTAAAAATATACTGATGTTTATATTTTTAAAATCCAATATTAAAATACATTTTAAAATGTAGATTATATAAGCCATAAAAGAAAAATATATATTAGGCCTGTGAAACTTGTTACTAGAAATTATGCAAATGGTAAAAAGGAGACTGTTCTAAATAGAGTTTTTTAGTTATAATTGAATTTGTCATGTGGATGCAGACATGTATAAATTAAATAATACAATAAAACACCAATTTATTTTTGCCTCTTATCTACATGTAGTACAATATATATTATATAGTACAGTATATAGTATACATGCAAAATTTTTCTGTGTTGCCAAACTGCTTGCCAAAATTTATTCAGTAAAATATTCTTAGATCATTCTGATGTTGTTTAAGCATAAGCTCTTAAATAATCAAAAGTAAATGCAGTCCTGCTCTCCATTAACTGTTTATTAAAGGTCTTGTGTTTGTTAAGTGCTTCAGTTTGTTTTTGCATTTTGAGGGGGTAAAAATCCACTGAGAGATCAGTTTTGATTCTTTATACTCTGTGATAGGAACTTCACCAAATTCAACATTCAAAAAAATTACTCTGAAATAATTAGTAGCAGATAGAGAATAGAAATAATTTAAAAAGTGAAATCCTTTTAGAAGGGATTTTAGCAGAGAAGAGTATGTCTGTGCTAACCCTAAAATATCATTTAGTGATCTTGCAAATAATGGACAGAGATCTAACTTCGGGATAACATGGCATTAAGGAAGCGCCCCAAGGTGGGGCTTGCAGGAGTTAAAGTTCAGCTTAAACAGAAGCATAAATTGGTATCTGCGTTTCGCTCTTCAATCATTTCCATACACATCTTTCTGTAAAAAGTGACATGAGATTTGAGCAGAGTAACATTTTATTTCATAAGCTTCCGGCAGTGGGTGGCTTAAGCAGAAGAAGTAAGTCATGTCTTCACAAGGTGAGTGAGCCAAGCTGTGATGGGCTGCCTGAATTCGTCTCCTGTGCTGAGACCAGCTAACGCTCTGGCAGCTCCTATCGGCTGTTAGATGGTTGAAGTGGTTCATTACTGGTCTTTGGTTCTGGTTGGTCAGCCGATGGTGGTATTCCACCTCCAAGAATAACTTATCTGCTATTAGGTTGTATAGTACAGATGTTAACAGTCTGATGTGTCCCAAATTAATTTCTACTGAAGGGCTGTTGTGTATTTTACAATTTGCCAAAGGGTTATTTGGTCTAAGCACCTCCTACAATGAGTTGATCTAAGTGCTGACTTGACTTTATATGTTAGAGTGACTGAGAAGACTAATATATCTCTGTATTGAAAATACCATTCTAATAAAATGTGCAGTAAATATCTTCTAAAATTCCACTGTCTTTATTCAACATTCATGCCATCCAAAATGTACTATTTGTGTACTCATGTGAACATAATAAAAGAAAAAGAGGGTCAGGGATTTAGCTCAGTGGTTCCAGCATCTGTCTTACAAGCACAAGGTCCCAAGTTCAATCCCTGGTTACATACAACAGTGCCGGGCGTGGAGACTCACACCTGTAAAACCAGCTCTCGGGAGGCTTGCTGAGTTCAAGGCTGAGTTCTGGACCATCCTGAACTACAAAATTGAGACCATGTCTCAAAAAAAAAAAGTTAAGAGCCATGCCCAGTTATGTGTTGCTTTTAGCAGCCAAATTCTGGCCATTTGCAAATTAATTTGCAGAAGCTTGGGGCAGAAAAAAGGCTACACTCCCAACTGTTCAGATCTTTTTGCTTTTACCAATGCAAAATTCATCTCTTATTTCCATCTTCCAAAATATCTGATGATGCATCACAGGAAACAGCTTGTGATGATTTTGGTACTCCATCTGTAGCTTCAAAATTTTGGGTTGTATTTCCCTCTAGCATATTCAAAATGTAATAAAAATTAGGAACAGCTCCTTGACACTGTTACTACAGAATTCAACATTATGCATTTAACGTGAGTGGTTTTTAATGTCCTGTCATTGACTGAATAAAGTGTAATAATTTTTATTCTGTAGGGAAAAGGACCTCTTATAGACTGTATCTCCTGTAGGTAGCTTGGTACATTTTACCTGGCACTTCCTAAATGTTTAGCAATGAGTAACCATCATTAATATTTGTTAAATGAGTAAATTAATGAATTTCTTATTGAAATTAATTGAATTTATTAAATTAATTGAATTTCACAGTGAAACAGGCATTAGATACTTTAATTAAGCCAAAGTATATAAAGGGATGATATTTTACCTCCATTGATGTTTGCTGTATGGTTCAGCATCTTGTTCAGAAACTCATTGAAAGAAAGTCAGTACAAGAGTCTGCTGCATGCGTGGACAAGCCTAGCCCTGCTTTTGTAGAAAGTGTAAGAGAGACGAATCTTGAAGGTCTTTTATGTGCCATGTTCTCACTGTGTGATTTGGTTTTGGTTTTCTGAGACGGTCTCCCTCTGTAGTCCAGGCTGACCTTGCACTGGCTCTGTAGCTCATCTGACTGAGCCATGCTTGTTTTTTTTTTTGGCACATATCACATGCTTCCTAACAACCACAAGGAGGAAGACTTTCTAGTTCTCAGTTGTATAGATGAGGAGATGAAGTGTTGGACTCGCTAATATGGGTAAGAACTCAGGTCTAGGTCAGACCTCTTTGGCTTCAAAGTCTAAGTCCCTCCTAGTATAACATACTTCTTTTATTAGTAAAAGCCAAACCAATTCATTACCAACATCATCGATTAAGTATGCATCTGTGGCTGGGTTTGGTCACACACATCTGTAATCCCAGCTGCTCAGGAGGCCGAGGCAGGAGGATCACAAATTCCAAGCCAGCCTGGGAAAATTACTAAGATCTTGTCCCTGAAATGATGGGAGTGTCCTGTATCTTACGGGATGGGAGCCTGTAGTTAAGTGGCAGTTTCCCTATTGACACCCAGTACTATACACACCCCAAAATGTGCAGAAAACTCAATGGTGGACGCAAAAAACAATTATGAATTTATGAATCAGCAAATAACTCAGTGCATGAATGAACATATGAGAGATGGTAACTGGACACATACTACATAAATTACAGCAGAAAATAAATTCTATGCAAACCAAATAAATACAACTAGGGAACAGGTGTGAATGAGTACACAGAATTACTGCTTTAAACAGCACTGAAAAGACAGCAAAGAATCAAGTCTGTATAGTAATGATAAATACTGAGACCTACTGTACACTGCTAAAAAAATAAATTGCAGGTGGGTCTGGCAGAGCCTGGGGGAAATGGGAGTTGTCTTCCTGGAGGGACCTGGTGCCCATTAGACACAGAACTGAAGAAAATTACTTGTCTTGAAAGACAGCTGTGTTTACCTGAAAAGATGAAGCAAATATAAGTTTGTTTTGGGGATCAAGAGAGATCTAACCTGGGCCCGGGGATATAGCTCAGTGGTTCCGGCACCTGTCTTGCAAGCGCAAGGGCCCAGGTTCGATCCCCGTTAACCACATAACATACTGGGTGTGGAGACTCAAGCCTAGCAGCAACCAGTACCACATACCACAGTGCCGGGCGTGGTGGCTCTCGCCTGTAATCCCAGCACTCGGGAGGCAGAGGCAGGAGGATTGCTGTGATGTGAGTTAGAGGCTGAGCTCAGGGCCAGCCTGAACTACAAAGCGAGACCCTGTCTCAAAAAACCAACAAAAAAAAAAGAGAGAGATCTAACCAGTGAAGCTGCTGAGCCTCAGGGCACTTGTAAAGGGTACGTTTTTCAAGGACCAGCAGACCTGGTGCGAGTTAGGAGGATGGGCCTTCAGATGTAACTGAGCAGTGAGGCTCTCCTGCCAGGGGTACCCTAGAGGTTGGCAGGTGAGAGCTGTCCCCTTGAAATGCTCCGAGCAGCTACAGGAAGTGATTGCAGCTCCAAAAGTAGGTTTGGGGCAGCACAACCCAGCAGCCACTCTACAGACGAAGTGGAAAAGACTTAGGGAGTTGTTCAGGGTCCCTTATTGACCCTGCTGGGATCAGACCCTCATTCCGAGAGCTGTCCCTTCTTCCTGGTCTTGCTTTGTTTGCGCTGGGTGCCTATTTTTTTTTTACCACCTAACACTATTTGGACATACATATAGTCTTGAATAGGGTCCATTTTGGCTAGTCTCTAATCTTTCACTCTTAAAAATGTACAGTGGACCTTCTTCGATTTACAAACCAGATCGGTCCCCACGGAGGGTTGGTTATTAGTCAATCCAGCTGAGAGCTGGATATTTATCTGATTGGACGTTTTAGGTAAGAAGGGGCAAATGAATCTTCCGTTAACCTAACTAACTCAAGAGGCCCCAGCAGTCTCTGGTCCTAGGCTGGGCTCATTTGAGAGGATTTCTGAGCATACAGAAACTTTTGTATATATCAAAAAGAAAAAGGAAAAAAAATGTGAGAGATCAGCTGGGAAGACTGAGGCTTAGGCGGCCTCCTCCGGGAGCATTGAGGAAAGAGGGCGTTCGGGCGTGCGCACGCGCGGGGAAAGGCAGGGACACCTGAGGCTGGTGTGCACCCGGAGAAGTACTGCGGAGGAGACGGATGCGTCCTGCGGACTCTAATTGCTCGTGCCCGCGTCTGAGTGAAGAAAGCCCAGGTGCGCGAATCACGCGGGGCTCTCCATCAGACACACGAGCCCTCTGTGCCCCTCATGCTTTGACCGGAGTCTATGTCTCTATTTTTCATCCCCATCACCCCTTGGCAGGTTTGAGCTCATGGGCTGGTTCCTACAAAAAAGAAAGGAAAAGCAACTGGATTTTCTGGCAAGACATTCAATCCCAACCGTTTCTCATCCCAAACTCAGTAGTTTTCTGCTGCAGAGGTTAGACCTGCTTACTAAACAGTGACAACATTAATAATGAAATGAGAAAAATTCCACGGAGAAGCTGAGAATGCTGCAGATATTTCTGGCAACCAAGACAAACCACATAACTGGAAAATGTACGTGGGCGAGGAGAGAACACTGTAGATGCAAACCAAGTCCGAGAGCAAAGTGAGCAAGCTGATGCGTCTGACTGCTCTGATGGCTCCTGCTTCCCGGGCTCATTTTGTTTTCACTCCACGGCAGCCTGCCCGGTGTGGCCCCACCCCGCCAAGGAACAGTCATTCGAAGGTTCACAGTGCCCCCTGCTGGCCAAATGCAAGAATCTCGCTTAGTTTTATTTGACCTTGAAATGGCCTCGCACTCACCCCCACTGAAAAGCCTAGCGGTCTCACCTGGCACCACTTTAGCACCTTTCTCCTAGCTGCCCTCAGCTGTCGCTCAGTCTCCGCCCCTTTGACTGCCAGAGTTCCTGGGTCTCCTGTCAGCCTCTCTTCGCGGTACAACCTTTCCTTGCAGAGGTAATCATCCACGAGGCTGCCTGAGGACTTCACTGTACAAACAGGCAAGAGAGCTCTCCCGAGCGCCAAGCCCAAATCTCCAATCCTGAGAGGACCTGTGGGCGCCTGGACCTCAACACATCGGAAACAGAACTCGCCTCCCACTCAAGCCTCTTCCTTCTAAACTCTCTCTCTCTCTTTTTTTTTTTTTTTTTTTGGCGGAACTGGGGATCGGACTGAGGACCTTGTGCTTGCCAGGCAGACAGTGGCACCACTGAGCTACTTCCCCAGCCCCAGCCTCTTCCTTCTAGGAGAAAGGAGAACTTAGCAAGGCGCCCCTTGCCTATCTTCATGAGTGATGCTGCCCACTCAAATATTCAAGGCAAATTATAATTTGTCTTCTCTGCTCCGCCCTTTCTATGATAACTGTAATTCTTCAAGAGGTGTCCCTGCCTCTGGGGTTACCTTTGGTTTATTCTGTAGAGGTGATCAAAGCGGAAAGCCCACTTACGGTTACATTTGTTCAGTTGCGATCTTTTAGGCAAAATGGCATAAAAGACCTTCCCTTCCCGGTCTGTCCTGGTACTGCTCCAGGTAACTCCTTCTACTTCCCAACTTTCTGCTTAAACTCGGTCCTGGACAGTGCGCTTCCTCCCCCTTCTCCCCGCGACTCGCTGTCTTCTCTTCCTCCTCTTCCTTTTCTTCTTTTTCTTCTCCTCCTTCCCCATCCCTCCCTCCCTCTTCCAGCACAATTTTAAAAGAATCATATTCAGTTTTAATAAGTTTTGTTGGGACAGCTGAGAAAGGACCATGGCATAATGGTTCTTTAAGGAAGACATAATAATAATGTTGCACGAAGATATAACCTAAGAGTCCTCTCAAGTCCTGCCAAGAAGGCCTAAGCCCGCTCTTCAAAATCCAAGAAATGTGAGCAATGTGTTTAACCTAAAGCCTAAACCCAAGCTCATTAGAAAGAATCACTGCTCCAAAATTCCTATTAGAAAATCAGAGAGCAGGGCTGGGGATATAGCTCAGTGGTTCCGGCGCCTGTCTTGCAAGCGCAAGGACCTGGGTTCCATCCCCGGTAACCACATAACAATACTGGGTGTGGAGACTCACCCCAGCAGCAACCAGTACCACATACCAGTGCCGGGTGTGGTGGCTCATGCCTGTAATCCCAGCACTCGGGAGGCAGAGGCAGGAGGATTGCTGTGATGTGAGTTTGAGGCTGAGCTCAGGGCCAGCATGAACCACAAAGTGAGACCCTGTCTCAAAAAACCTTAAAAAAAAAAAAAA
>PVIR01008742.1:0-44471 GCA_004026965.1 Petromus typicus
TCCTAAGAATAATCAGTTCTGCTGGTTCACTCAAACCTCACTTATTAGATATCTTCCGTGTAGATGACTAAGTATAGAGATATAACATTAGATAGGATAAACATTGCTCCTGAATTCATGGAGATTAGGATCTACTGAGCAGATGATTAAAAAAGTAATTTAATCCTGGTACAAAAAGGCCTTTCTAAAGGAAACCCAGGTGCTGCAAGAATCCAACAAATGTACCACCCTCATTGACAGCATGGAGGCTAGAGGTTGACAGAAGCCTGCTTAGAGAAGTGATGTGTCTCAATCAGAGGCGCTCACATGGTGGGGTGTGCATAATTCCCAGGAGCTCTAGCAAAGAACACAGAGATGGAGACCTGTGCAAATATGGCAGGACTCAAGATTTTGTTTTTAAATGAAAGCTTATTACTGAAAGACATATAGTAGGCTACCCCATAGGCAGAACAGATTAAGAAGTAAAGCAGGCTGCTGCATCCGTAAAGAACCCTGGAGAAAAGACAGCATACTGCTTACTCCAGAGGGAGAGCAGCCCAGCCCCAGGAGATAAACAGCAGAGTTGGCTACTCCACAGACACGGGTCCCACACAAAGGAGCCGTTTCACTTATATGGGGTCTCAAAGGAATGCCATTGATTATTTATGGTTTCTTTCAAATAGGCATAGGATTTCCAAACCAGGTAGAGTTCATTTACTGTGGAAGGACTCTCAATTTATTTATTTATATTTCTTTAGCAAGGAAGCATACCAAAATTTGTGGACCTCTGCTCTAGAGCAGGAACCAGTAACCTAGCCATGAGTAAATGGAACCTGCCACCTGTCTCTGTAAATACAGTCATACAGTTATGTCCATTCTTTCATGTCTTGGGTGTGGCTGCTACAGTGCAGTGGCCCACAAGAATTAAAATACTTGTTACCTGACCCCTGGTCTAAAAGTAGATTTCAAGAAATTCCTTTCTCGAGCTGGGGAGTTAACTCAGTGATTCCGGCGCCTGTCTTGCAAGCGCAAGGGCCTGGGTTCGATCCCTGGTTACCACATACCATACTGGGCATGGAGACTCACACCCAGCAGCAATCAGCACCACATACCACAGTGCTGGGCGTGGTGGCTCACGCCTGTAATCCCAGCACTAGGGAGGCAGAGGCAGGAGGATTGCTGTGATGTGAGTTTGAGGCTGAGCTCAGGACCAGCCTGAACTCCAAAGCAAGACCCTATCTCGAAAAAGAAAATAAAGAAAGAAAGAAACTCCTTTCTGTAAATGTCAAGACCAATTATTTTAACCTCTACCTTCAAAGACCGTTCCCATAATCACTCCCTTCGTCTCTCGTCCAGCCCCAGCACTGTGTATCCCTAACTCACTGCAATCTCGTGACTGTTTCACCCAGGGCCTGTGAGTGCCATATCTGCCTTATTTACTGTTATAAGTCTCAGCACCTAGTACAGCGCCCAATACGTAGCAAATATTCAAAATTATTTTCTAATGATTCACATCTTAATCTGCTATGATTTGGATGCGGTTTGGGTATGTCTGTGCAACAGTGTTCAGGAGATGGAACCTTTAAGAGCTGAGGCAAAGTAACTAAGTCAGTGCCTTTGGCAGGGAGTAATGTAATTCTCATGGGACCCCAGTGAGTTCCCATAATGGAGAGTTGTTATAAAAAGAGTGATCCCGAGCTAAAAGCTCAGTGGCAGAGCAAATACTTCACATGGGTTGACTCTAATACCAAATAATAAGTAAGTTAGCCTGTCCCCTGAATTACTTCTTGTCTTATCAAGTGACCACTCTCCCTCTCCCTTGTGCCCATCATGCGGCCATCTAATAGCCAATGGAATCCTTCACCAGAAGCTGTACCAATGAGCCACCCCATCTTGAAACTTCAGCCTCCAAAACTGGAAGGTAAATAAACCTCTTTTCTTTGCACATTTCCTAACCTCAGCCATATTATTATACAACAAAAGATGAACAAATACCAAGGCTGTGAAGGTAGAGGGGAAGCAAGGTCTACCATATCAGAGCATGACAAACCTGCATGGTAACTGGACTCCTCCTGCCTCCAGAGGGCTTAACACCAAGCAGTATCTTTTCACTGCTCAGGGCGGCAACCTGGAGTCAGTGCCCCATATCCACCACTACATTTTGCTATAAACTTACTAAAGTCAAAGCTTTCCTCCATCAGGACTTCCTCTGCAGCAGCAAGCAGGTTGCTCATGGCAACCATCTCATTTATAGTAGAACGTATGTCATGTGCTATAAGTCCTTACTGCTTGGCATTATTACCTCAACAAATGCTATGATACATTTTTTATTAATGATATCTGTACTTACTTTTTCTCTTTATCCACGTCCTTATTTTTGTTTCTCCTCAATTAGCCAATCACCGTTTTGGTAAAATTTATATATTCCCCTCACCATAATAACAGACTAACTGATCACTTTTAAGGCCAGGCTTAACCCATTCCATTTAAGAAGGGTAATGGGTGGGAATTCCTGCTGAACATGGTTCTCTCCCCCGGGGGTAGGGACAGGGCCTCTGAGTTCACTTACCTGGCTCTTCTACCACATACAGGATGGACTTTCCACTGGAGTCTTCATAGTACTGGAATCTGACCACGCAGTCATCCTCATTCTTATAGGTACAATTCACTGCATTTTTGCCAGAGTCCTCTGGGGTGGAGGAGGAGAGAAAGTAGAAAAACGAAAAGCATGTCAATTTCAAGAAGATGGGGTTTTTTTCAGATCTCTATCATAGGGAAACTATGACAGGAAACTGTCTGACATTAGACCCAGTGCCTAGATTTGAGATAGCTATCATGCCTGGCAGTCACTAGCCCTCACTACTATGTTTTGTCCCTGGGTCCACCACTTACCAACTGTGTAACCTTAGATAAGTTATTGATCTCATGGAATCTCTCTTTCTTCATTTACAAAAGGGAAATTATGTTCTCCTTACAGGATTGGTGTGAAATTAAGTGTCATAAAAGAGTCCCTAACCCTAACCTACCTGTCTGTGCTTGCTCAGTGTCTCTCCACAGTTTGCCCATGCAGCCCTCAGACTTTTGCCATTTCTGTCCTGATCTGGTGTTCTTCCCTGGAGCCATCTCTCCTCTTCGATTCCCGTCAGTTTTGTAGGCTTTATTCCTTCTAACTCTAAAATCCGACAATGGCGCTATGGGTTACCCTCCTCCAATTACACTATGTCCTTTACTGGTGAAATCAGATAGAAAAAACTGATACAAACTGATACACATTGAGACTAAACAGATGTGCCAAGATCACAGAGCAGAATTAAAACACAAGTCTCAAAGTATAATGAAAAGCCATGAAGTCAACAAACCATCAGTGCACTAGTGATGCTACGGTACCATGGAGTTAGTTTTCCTCTTAATGCATCACTCTCTTCCCTGGGCAATTTAATTCTCTTGAGAGTCAACATCTCATCCTCTGCTTCATTAGATTGAGAAAAATAGATAACAAGCAGATACTTTTATAAGTTTCCTACAGATATGCATTTATGTATGTGATTGTGGTGGTGAAGGAAGTGGGAGTACTTATCAATTATATTGTAAAACTTTCTTGATCTAAATGATAAAAATATCTTAACATCTCTATGACTTCTCCCCCGGAGTTTATCATAGCAAACTTAGTCTTCAAATGATCTCCAAATCACCAACCACAGCCAAGGCCCACTTCTGATGTCAGCTAACGGCCCATAAATCTGGCTTTTTCCAGAATGTTCTCACCCAAAGCTGACTGACTGGCTGAGTCTTACCTTGGCCCACACTGACAGTACATTTCCTGCCTTCATGATTACCATCTCCCTGGCATCATCCGGTACCTCACTAGCCCGGACAACTTAGCTGACAACAGTAAAGATCATTTTCTTTGAAGTCAAGATGAAAAACAAATCAAAGTAGCTGCAAAAAAGAGTTTTTGCTCACCAATGTCTGTATTTTTGTCTGTCTTACTCTGGGGTGGAGAGATTGGAAGGGGAAGACTCCAGAATGTCAGAGGGGTTCGGGACAGAGTCTGACTACAAGTTCATACGGGGTTTCTCTGTAAACCAGCAAAACGTTAGCTAAAATTGTTTATCATTCTTAATAAAGTAAACTGGGCAAATTCACACCAGCTGACTAAGCTAAGGTGATCACAATCATACACAACCACTTTCCAGTTCTGTACCTCAGTTTCTTCCTGTGTAAAATGAGGGCACGTTAGCTCCCTTTCCTGGCAGGGGAATGATGTAAGGGTTGCCTGATGTATGCACCCTTCACAAGTTGTACACAAGCTGTTGTTGGGCCTGTGGGCTCCAGGAAGGTGGAAGGACTGAAGGACACATTAGGAGGGATGAGACAAATTCTGTAAAGAAAGACTTCACCACGTGCCCACCGTACACTGGGTTTGCCCAGCATCTGTGGACATGGGAATTTCTCTTCACTTTATAGGTGGGAGTTGGATACGTTCTGCACTGAAATGGAAACATTTAGAACCTAGGTACATGTGACCCAAAGCCTCCGAACTTACTAAGCTCTTTCACAGGCTCGATCTCATCACGGCAGTAACGGCTGCAGGTGTTTTTCTCATGCAGGACTCCCCGGTCAAACTTCTTACACTCGACACACTCCCTAAGGAAGAGAGGAAGCATCAAGGAAGGCGAAGAATAAGGCTCAGGACACCCCTGCCCGGCTCAAAGAGACCTGCTGCATTGCAGTGTGGAGGTCAGGAGTGGGGTCCCCTCCTCACCCACAATGAGGACTGGCAGCCAAAGGCCTCTAATCAGCTAGGTGCCACTTTGTAAGGTGAGAGGCTAGGCTCTGGACAATATGCTTCTTCATGTCCCAGCGGGGGCTGTGACAGGACTGTGAACCCTACACACTTTGGGGGCCTTCAAGTCAGAATCAGTCATGTGTTAGACGAAAATTTTATTCAGAAATCACTGAGAATTTTAAGATCATGACCGCAGAACATTTAAACCAGCCACGTACGAAGTCTTAGACCGCTGCCAAGCTGCATGGCTGATGACCAAACACCACTTGAAGCAGCGGGAGGAAGGGTAGATCCACAGACTTGGGTAAGAGGGCTTTTCTGACCCCTAAGCAGGTCAAGGTTACACGAGGGAAATATCCTTGTGCCACAGAATGTCCTCCATAGCTCCAGTCTCTGTATGTCCTACAGGGTCAGATCAGCCTTAGAATATTGAAGAGAATGTCTACAGGTTTAACCTCCTATCTCCAAGGGAGTCAACTGAATTGCTCCAACTGAAAACCAGCGGTACCATCCTGGCCTTCACAGGTGGCACTCCCTCTAACTTTCCTAAAGTTTTCCTTGGAAAGGAGAAAGAGTCCATTTGGCTGGAGTAGACTCAGAAATCTTCAGAGCTGGGAATTCTAGGGCAGGAATACTAGTCTTCTGGCTCCCAGCCTCCCTCCACTCTCCAAACCACCAACTCACTTCTTAAAGGTGCAGGCGTCTGGGCAGGTGGGACACTTCTCACAGGTGTCCCCATAGGATCCCGGCTGGATGCAGACACAGCTGCCACATTCACACTTGCCCCGGCCGCTGCACAGCAGCCCATTGCTGGACATGCAGGTGTCAGTGCGTGTGGTACAGTTGCAGTAGTAGCCAGTCCAGTCCGAGTCACACAGGCAGTCCCCACAGCTGCACTGGCCATGGCCTGCAAGAACAGAGCCCAAGAAGTGCGTGGGGTGAAGGGGTCCCAGGCCCTTGACAATGAGCTATGAACTGCCACTCCACTTTCCCAAACAGACAGATAATAATCTATGAGGGAACCTCTCTCCATGGGGACAAATTCAGATTTCTGGGTATCTCAAGTATGGTAGGAATTGGTCCAAGTCAGTGTATAGCAAAGGAGTTCAACCTTTGTCCAGACCTCCCACCTCTCCCCTCCTTCATCGGAATCATTCTGCATTCTCAGTTTTCCAGCTTTATTTCCAGACCTGGAAGTCAGCATTTTAGCCCAGTGCGCAGGCACTGCACTGAGCCAGTCAGGCCCGCACAAGACACTCAGGACCCTTGACAGTGCGGCTGATGTTGGCAAAAGGCCCTTTTCATCCTGATAAGACTGACTGCCCCTCGCTGGCCTTCCCTGACCCGATCGGAGAGGCCTTCCGCTGCCAGCATTTATCCTCTCCCAGTTGGTTAAAAACCAATGCAGACTTCGGTCTAGACAAGTTGGCCCTCCCATTGACCAGCTACCGATGCCCATTATTCCACTTCTCAAATCAGGTAGGTGCCATTTTGTAAAGTGAGACGTTGGGCCCTGGGCAAGTAAGTGTACACAAGACAAGATACCTGCACATAGCAGGTGTGGAGCAGAGGTCTGAGCACAGGGCTGAGCCCAGTGTCTGGGAAGGGAAGGTAAACAGTGTTCCAGATGCACAGGCAGTGGGAGTAAAGCATCCGAAGGACACCAGAAGGGGCCAAGAGCCCAGAGAGTCAGCTAGGGAAGCCAAGGCAGTGCAGAGAATGAATACAGCCTGCCTTCCGGCTTGCTGAGGAGGTTAACGGGTTTGGGCCAGCTTGAAGCATTGGTGTTATAGGCACGACTGGCCCATCGGACAACTTGTGCTACCCAGTGGGACTGTCCCAAGCCACCTGACAGGACAGTCATGCATGCACCACTGGTGGTTCAGAGCCACCCAGCAGTGAGACAGATGAGTTACATTCCCATCATGAATATGTTAAATAAATCCTGTGAATTCGAGGGAAAAGAGAGTGCACAAGAGAAACTCAATGAAACGAGAGATTTTCCTACTGTCAAGACCATCACTGGCAATGATCTCACATGGACTGGTGGCCTCCAGCAAGCGTCTACTGGCTCCTTCTTATTCCTGCCAAATACTCAAAAGTTGCAAATATATCCTGGTTATCCTCACAAACTGCCATCATTAAAGCACAGATGGTCCAGTTGTACACCAGTCTTGGAAAGCATCTAGTGCTCAAACGAGCCAAGGAAGTGAATATTACCACATGCCTGCAATAACAGTGGTAATACTTACAAACATTTGTTGAGCATTGAGTATGTGCCAAGCACTGTGCCAAATTGTTTAGTAGAATGTTATGCTACTTATTCCCCACACTGGGCACTTTTAGGTATTTGGGCCAGACAGGTCTTTATTGTGGGCTGTCCTGCATGCTGCAGAATGTTGAGCACCCTTGACTCTACCCATCTATCAGTAACACCTTTTCAGTTACGATGATCAAAGAAGTCATCAGACGTTGTCAAATGTCCCCCATGAGGCAAAGTAGCTCCTTCCCTCCAATAGAGAACCAGTTTTAAAATATCAGTCCATATAATCACCATTCACCCGCTTAAACTCCTGCAAGACTCCACGCTGCCTCAAGCCCAAAGTCCTTAGCAAATATTCACATGTTTTACAATGGGCTTTACCCACTTCATCACCCACCTCACATTTCTGTTTATCAGTCAACACAAAGGACCAGCCTCTCCACTTTTCTTCCATCCAGGAGTTCATGCTTAGAATGAACACCCACCCCCCACACACACCAGAATGTCCTGATCCCTACCT
Source organism: Petromus typicus (assembly GCA_004026965.1). Classification (NCBI taxonomy): domain Eukaryota; kingdom Metazoa; phylum Chordata; class Mammalia; order Rodentia; family Petromuridae; genus Petromus; species Petromus typicus. The sequence continues at coordinate 7,552 of PVIR01008742.1, forward strand.
AGAAGGTCCTTTCATCCTGTGACCAACGCCAAATCCCTACTCAAATGTTCCTTCCTCTTAGTAAATATTTCTGACTTCCTCAGGCAGAATCAAGTGTCTGTTCATGTGTTCTCCAATCATACTATACTTACTTCCTTTTCTACCCTTATTTATGGCCATTTGCTTGCTTATCTCTTCCTAAATTGCAAGCTCCTGGACAAAAGTGAACATGTCATATTAATAGCGAGCAGTAGGAAATCTAGTATACAGTAAGCATACAATTTATTTTTGCTCACTTACACATTCAATCCACACATATTTATCAAGTTCATACCACATGCAGGGCAGGGGAGATTCAACTGTGAACAACAGCACAAAGTCGCTGATACTTGGAGGTTCCAGTTGACACACGCATCCACCCATATGTGCCCTGTGTTATGCTATTACAGTACTGCAAAGAGCTGTCATCGTGGGGGGAAGATTATTTACTTCATTATCTACCTGAGTGCAGGAGTGGGACAGACCCAAAATGGGGGGCCAAGATGCTTAGAGTTAGGCATTGACTCACAATGCTGTCTCCCCCCAAATACTCATTTAACAAGACGTTAAAAGGTGGCTCCTAAACCTTGCAAGTGATTCATCCTCCAGAACTCTGAATCAGGAAGAAGCAGATGCATAATAAAAATGTGATTGTTAATCAAAGGAAAGGGAGGGGGCAAAGCGGAAGTAATCTAAATTGTCTGGAAACTACATCAGTGACTACTCCTCTGAGAAGATGAAGGAGAGGGGTGACACAAAGCCAGGCTCACACAGGCTCAGCTAGCTGGCAGAAACTCCAGTGGGTCAAACTAGTAAATTTTGGCCACTATGAGTCCTTCTGCCTCAGCACCTTCTTCTACGAACCTCACTGGCATTCAAGGCTCAAATACACCAAAATTAAACAACCAATAAAGCTCAACCACAACTTCGCTGCCTTGAAAAGAAATGGTTGCTTCCCAAGTAGCCTGAGGAGCAGATACCCAGCTCCTCCACCACCAAGTATATCTAGAGATCAGGAATGCTAGGCTGGAGGAAGATGGAGGAAGTATAAAGGCTCTGAGTTTTAGGTTAGTTTCCCCACATTTACAACCTGCAGTGAGAATTCCTATTCCAGTTATTACACACAGCTAAGCTAACTAGAAATATTACAGACAGTCAGACAGGGCCAGGCCAGTCCTCGAGATAAAGATGGGATGACTAGGCCTACATACCTCCCCAAGGGATAAACAATATATAGTTGCTATTACCTGGTTCAATAAAGTCTAGACAGGAATCAGTCACCCAGGGAGGTCCCCAGGACCTCCTGACTCATGTCTTCCAAAAAAGGTCCTTGTTCTTTCTGTGTACAGTCGCTATGTGACTTGCTTTCCCACGGGATCAATATTACCTAAGTGGCTATACTTATCATCTTTTGGTTGATTGTGATTTTGTCTCATGTTGTACCCACCTGTGATTCTGCTCTATAAAACTTCCTCTGTAACATGGGCTCACTGGCAACCCACTCAGGTCCCCTTGTGTCTCTCAGGACCTACATCTCTCTCTCTTAATAAATATTTCCTACTCTTAACCTCCATTGTTCCTTAAAATTCTTTCTTCAATTTTGGGGAACACGGATTTGGCATATCTGACATCCAACGGGTTGAGAGATCCACTATTTCCCCTGTATCATTTGGAGGTCCTATGTCACAACAACCTACTGGGGAGGAGGGAAGGAGGGAGGCCTGCAGTCTACGGCAACAGTCACAAGTCAGCAAGAACACAGTCTCAGAGATCACCTTCAGCCTGACCCTTGGCCTTGTGGAACCCCTGGCCCTTCACCATTGCTCAGCATCTGAGGGGAAGGGAGTTCCTGCCAGCCACAGCCCAGTCTGCAAAGCAGGGGCAGCTATGAGAAATTAAAAGCCAAGCCTCATGGCAGAGTAGGCCCCGCAGGGTCCACTATGCCTTACTTTTGCTCATGGCTCATGGATGGGGAAAGACTGACACCACAGAGTCCTGGCAGCGTCAGAGCCCTTGCAGCCTCCTCGGAAACCCTTGTCCCACAGTATTTCCTTTGTGAGGCAAAACAGAGTGATCTTTGACAAGATGATCCACCAGGCCAGCCAGGGAATGAGGTTGGGAGTGGAAGTGACTGGCCAGAGCCAGCACACTGACCCCAAGCCCTGGCACGGTCAGCCCTTAAAAGGAAGCCACAGTGTGGTAATGTCACAGGACTGGCATCTTTCCAGCAGAAGGGAGCCCAAGCTTGGGTTCACAGAGAAGTCAGAAGAGGGGGACCCTGAAATGAGAAAGAATGAAAGGCAGGGAGTAGGGAAGGAATCCAGCTGGGGAATGGAGGGAGAAGAATGTGCTTCATTCAGAGGGAATACCACCACTCTTCTTGTACAGCTAGACTTTCAGCCCCACCCCTCTCTACTCCTGTCCTCTAGGAACCACTTCCTCTAGGAACCAGGCTCCTCCATGTAGCTCCTCCATGTCCCCCGAAACCTCTCAGGCTCCCCGGGGACACCTCATTTCTAGGACCGCCCAGATTTTTGCCTTATGATGTGAAGTACCCTTAGGTGAATTCATGAAGGCAGAACTCGTAGGTCATTCTAGCCTACAGGACTCCAGCAGAGTCTGGCTCCAAAGGAACAGATGATGCCCAATCCGTCTGTGCTCATGAATGCAGCCTTGAGGAAAAGGTCACACACCCTGATGTATAAGGGTGGGCGCTGACAGAGGGCAACCTCAGACCATACCTAAAGGGGGGCAGGGGTAGGCTGATCATATAAACCCCTGTGACAAAGAACGGGACACAGGGTCAGCAGCTCTGGTGAAGGACACTGGCAAGCTGGGGTACAGCTCTGAGAGGTCAGAAATTGCATGGCCTGCATGCCAGCAGAGAGGAAGTACTTGTGACTGTGCCCGAGTTCTGTCACTGAGGATACAGTGACAGCGCCACAGAGTCCAAGTGCGAGGCCATGAGCACCAGACACCCTGGGAAGAAGTGGTGGAGGGAGGCTGCTTCGGCTGCCTAGGTGCCCCACGATGAGACTGGAGTGCTGAGGACAAGTGCGGCCAGCAACCAAAGGAAACCTACTTTGTCTGGAAATCATCCCGCCAGCCCAGGAAGAGTCAGGCCATGGTGTGGTGGGGGAGGGGCGCCCCAACAAGCTCTCTGGAGGCCTCTCCCAGGGCAGCCCCTCTTCCCTCAGTCTCAACCTTCTCTTCTGGGAGATCCTGCTCCAAACTTGCCCATTTCCTTCGGTACTCTGAATATGACACAAATACTATTAAATTTTTTTTTTTTGACACAGGGTCTCGCTTTGTACTTCAGGCTGGCCCTGAGCTCACCCTCAAACTCACATCACAGCAATCCTCCTGCCTCTGCCTCTCTAGTGCTGGGATGACAGTCATGAACCACCAGCCCGGCACTGTGGTATGTGGTACTGGTTGCTGCTGGGTGTGAGTCTCCACACCCAGTATTGTATGTGGTTAACTAGGGGATCGAACACAGGTCCTTGCGCTTGTAAGACAGGCACTAGAACCACTGAGCTAAATCCCTGGCCCCAAATACTATTAAATATTAAAATGAGCTGAAATCCCTACCATGCCCCTAATTCAAACTGCTATTGTTTACACTTTCATCTTTGTGAACCTGATCTCTCTATACCCTGCTCTAATACTGATACCACTTTTCCTCCAAACTATCTCTCCTATCATATTGGCATAAATATTGCAGATAATCTATCTGTATGGAGGGCACACTTTAGAATGACAGAGTCACCCTTTTTAATTGAGCTTTTTAAAGAGTTGATGTTAGTGTTAAAAGTAAGCATGTGTTGATTAGCTCAGGTGGTTAACTCCAATGCATGTGAAGTCAAACTGGATCATGGATTATCATCCAGAGCAATTATAATCTTCTTTGTTCAAATGGTCACACAATGCACCCATAACCCAGTTCTAGCTAATTTGTAAATGCCTGCAGACTGTACTGGCACTCAACCACAGGGATTATGGTCCAGCAAAAAAAACCTATGTCCAGAGCCCAAGCAAAAATCCATACCGCCCACTTTCCCTCTTCAAGTGTTTTCAGTATTACTGCAGCTAACAATGACATTAGCATCATTTCAATTTCTAGCTGGAGAAGTACCTCAGGAGCGGTCTCTGGACAAGGAGAAATCAGTGTGAGATTAACAGTAAGCTTCAAGATCTTACTGAATTTTGTTGTAAAAGGAACAGCTCAGCATCCTACAGGTAAAAGGATTCAAAATTATAATCCCTGCCATGTACACAACTCTCTGATAGTCCAATCCTTTCTACCATGTTGAAATGGTCTATACCAGTGCAATCCATTAGGTTAGTCACAAGCCACACGTGGCTTTATCAACTAAGGAACTGAATATTTTATTTTTTCTATCTTACTTTAAATAGCTACCTGTGTCTTGTGACTAACATATTGGGCAACGCAGATCTAGAATCAGAAAAAGTAATACTAGTACCAATAAGAACAACAGTAGTAAAAAAAAATATGGTTAATATTTAATAGGAGTATACCATTTTCTCAACACTTTTCTAAGTATATTAGCTCATTAAGTGGGCTTCACAGTCTTATATATACTACTATATACTGTCTGTAGTATATATACTACATACCCTAAGTTTCTTGTAATAAAATGTAAAATTATTACTAACTTTACATTCTGACATCATATTATTTTCTATCAGTACTAAAATCTTAATAATCATCGCTTCTCAGCCTTTTGGCTAAGATCAAGTGTAAAATCTTAATCATCATCAAAAATTTTTTTCAGTGAAAAAAATATATTATTCCCTATGTTCAAAAAGGCTGGGAATTTAAAACATAGCCAAGTAGGCATGGGAAAGGTTAAAAAAAAAGCTTTTCTCCACCTTGATAGTTTCTATTCCTTTCAACCCTCAGTTTGGCTTCCTTCTGCTCCACAAATGAGGGAAAGATGGGTTTCGTCATTTCTGTTTTTCTGCCCATGGAGCAGAATACCATCTCCTCTGCATGCCCAGTTTGTCTATGTGTCTGGGGCCCAAGTGTGAGTACGCACGGCTGCTGGGCTAGGAGGGCACACCGAGCATGCATTTCTACTCACCTGAACACATCTCCCCCTTGTAGCGGACGCAGGAGAAGTCATCGCACTCACAGTACTTGCCCGTGATCTTGCCAAAGTCACTGCTATGGCAGAGGCACTGGCCACAGAGGCACTCGCCCCGCTGGCTGCAGATGGGCTGGCCTTCCTTGGGGCTGCACTCATCCTGCTGAGAGGGCCGGTAGTCCTCTTCCGAGCACTCGCACTGGGACCCCAGCCAGCCAGGCCCGCAGCGGCACACTCCACACTCGTAGGTTCCGTTGCCATTGTTGCAGCGGTGGCTGTGAGGTTCGGCATAAGCCTGGCAGGAGCAGTCACAATCAAAAGTGACCTGGATGGTGAGGCTGTCCTTGAAGCCCACAGGCTTGATGGTGAAGGACTTCTTCTTCTCTTGAGGGCAGCCACGCACCTTGGCCTCAATGCTGAAGCTCACCTGGGTGGAAAGCGAGATGGCATTCAGGCCCAAGTTGGTCCAGTCAACACTCCAGACAGGAGGAAAAGCAGCACGGGGCATCTAATCCTCCTGCAGCCTGGAGTTCCCCAGCCTCCTCACTACAAAGCAAAGCAAGAGCACTGGCCTGGCCTGGCGCTCTGCCATATTTGGCTGGACAGGGAGTCATAGTTACAGCTGAGAAACAGAAGTCTGTTTTTTATTCCATGTGTGAAATGAGCTGGTTTAAACGGAACAGAACCTGTGATCTTGTGAATGCCCTGCACAAAAACTCAGCTGGCTGGACTGATTCCTGAATATCAGCAAGATTCACAGAACACTGTGCTGCATCACACAGGGCCAGCGTGGACAGCCCTAAGCTGAGGATCTACTGTTCAACTTCCCTGTAACATTCCACCCCAGGCCAATATTTCTTACAAAGGGTGTGGGCATGTGTGCCTTGGAAAGGGATTGATCTAGAGAAAAATCACCGAATTGCAAGATCTACTTCCTTCTCTTTTTCCCTGGTCTCTACCAATCCTTCCCACCTTGGGTAGAAGCAGAGGAGAACCAGCGAGTAAGGAAAGCCATGAAGGGAGTGGACAGCCAAAGTGCTCATTTGTATCCTCACAGTCCACAAGGCAGGTATTTCTGCCTGTTTCATTTGGTGTTCAATCTTCAGCAAATAGAATAATGTCTAGCCCGCAGTCATGCTCAATAACAATGTGAACATAATATGCATTTTATGTTGTGGAGAAAGAAAAGGCATTATCTTAGGGGAGGTTGGAAACTGGTTAGGAACTCAAGGTCAGACATACTTTCATTGCAATCAAACACGCATAAATAAAGATAAATGAAAGGGTAGTGATGTGCACTCAGCAAACAGAAAAGACTGGCAGATGTGGCACATCTGAGTTGTAGTGACCGTAAAGAAGAAAGTACTGAAAAGAAGTGGTGAGCTGCCCAGACATGCCCCACGGTACGGACCAGGACCAGGTCTGCAGCTCCACCTCCTACCCTGTCCGCCTCACCGTGTCTCCAATCTTGAGTCCCACACAAGACTTGAGGCCGGGGATGACTTCATTGTTGAGGCAAGTGGCATTGAAGGATAGAGACAATTCTTCAGGGAGGTCACGTACTTCTAGCTCAACTTTAGAACGGATTTTCTGAACAGAAAAGAGAAAAAAAAAAGTTAAGGAAATGAGCTCAAAGTAATTGGGCAAGAGCCAATTCTATCTCGAGAAAAATCTACAGAGTGGCCCTGGACTCACCCTGGCACTGCTAGATATCAACGTTTGCCAACTCTCTTTCCTGCCTAGGAAACTGTCCCCTCTTCCTGTTCCCACTCCTGTCAAATGAATCTGGGTAAAATCCAGACCCTCCTGCCGGCCTTATGGACTATATCACTTTGAGTCCTTGCACTTTCTATCTAATTTTTAATTGCCCCAAACTGGGCCTGGTGGTGCACACCCATAATTCCAGCACGCTGGGAAGCTGAGGCCAGAAGACCTTAAGTCCAAGCCCAGCCCAGGCAACTTAGTGAAACTCTAGTTCAAAAAGAAAAGGAAAATAAAAAAGGACCAGAGGTAGAGCACAGTGTGAGAGTCCTAGGTTCAATCTGCAAGGCAACAACAATAATAAGAGAAAATTACCCTCACCTTCCCCCTTCTTTTCTCTGTCACTGGAACCTGGTTCTCCCTCACTCTGTCCCTACAATTGCAGTTTCTCCATCTAATCTCCAATCCCTCCCCTTCCACCTCCAAGTGCTCCACTCATTGTCCCTGCTGCTCTCTGGCATTCTTTACTGGGTCATTTCCTTCTCAGAGGCTGGGTTTCCCACGGCTGCTACTGCTTAGTCTCTGGGAATATAGGAGGAAGGTGCATGTCGGACTCCCAAATCTGAGCCCTGGGACATGAGCCACGACCAGAAGATTCAGCAGGTGTGTTCCCAGCACAAGACACTGACCCCATAAGCATCAACAATGAGCTGGAGGACGTTGCTGGAATCAGCAGACAGAACCCCCACTGTAGTCCCTGGGATGAGTTCACTATAGTTCTAGAAAGAAAAACAAACAGGTTCAGAGCTTAGTGAAGGAAAGTAGTGATCTATTTACCAAATCACACTGATAACCTTAAAATGAAAGTTGAAGGAATGTCTGGATATTGCCATGATTAGGAATATATGCAGCAGTGTTTTAGACATGAGCAAAATTTGAAACTCTCATCAATCTGAATTACCTCCCCTCCATTACTGCAAACATCAACTTATCTTTCCTAGAAAGTCTGAGGCTGGAGGAAAAAGGCCACAGGGAGAAATCTTAAGTACCTGGGGAATGGGCTGGAGAACTTTACAGGTTGGGGTCACTGCTTACGGCAGAATGGGCTGGCTCCCCGCTAGGTCCACCCAGCATAGGATCTGCTCCAAAGAGCCCTGAGGGCAGAGTTACCTGGTAGAGTCGGACTACATTTTCAGTCACTGCAAAGATCAAATTGATGTTGTTCTGAGATAGCTTCTCAGTCATCAACCCCAGAGAGGGATAATCCTAGAGGAAGGGAGGATAGGAAAGTTTAAGAATCTCACAAAAGACAGTAGCAATGCTGCAAGTTTTTACCTTACAGTCAAAGTGAAGGGCTACAGTTGGGTTGTGGTTTAATGTATGTTCCTCAAGGTTTCAGGCATTCACATTTAATTCCCACTGCAAGGCCTCAGGAAAGTGGAATCCAGTCTGACTATGGTATGTGGTGATACTGCTTTTGGGAAGTGATTAGGGTCATGTAAGGTCCTTAGGTGAATCCTGGTGGCTTTATGGGAAAAGATGAGAGAGACTAGAAGAGACACACACACACACTTGTGTTCCCTGACTTTGGCTTTGTACCATCTTGGGACTCTGCCACCAAGAAGACCATTACCAGCTGGGGTTCCTTAACCCTACACTTCAGAACAATGAGCCAAAATAAACCTCTTTTGCTTATAAATTCCCTAGACTGTGGAACTGTATTCCTAGCAACCAAAAAATAGACCATGACGTGAATAAGGAGGATTAAGTAGCAACATAAACCTAACTGAACTCCAGAGCAGATGAAGCGGTACAGGCTGGTGGTATCAAAACCAGGCATCCCTCTCTTATCATTCTAAATCAGTGCAGTAATGCCATGGAGCAACTTCCTGGCTGCACACCAGGTTAGGCCTTGTTTTAGAGCTAAGAACAGACAGCTTAGCTTTCCTCTTGTGATCCTGCGCCAATACCACAGAAGCTGTCTTTTTCCAGGAGCCACGAGTGAATATGGCATTCCAAGAAGGGGCTCATCATCAGACTATGGAGGAAGGCCTGCATCCCCGCTGGCCCCATGAGGGTCCCTTGGGTCTATTCTGGATGCTGCTTCTGCTAGTCTTGATCGCAGTGGAACCAATGACAACAATGGCCACAATGAAGATAATTTCTAATAGCTGTACAAATTGTACCCTGTATAAGGGTGTCCTGTTGTCGGGGAGGGGTGGGCTGGAATTGAGTCCTGCCCACTGCTCAGGAATGGATGCCATTTTCATATCCATGCAAAAGTGTTGGCTGTGCTAGGAAAACCTTAGCTGTAGTGGACAGGAACTATGGGAGGTGTCAGGGATCTCACCATGGTAGTAGAGGCAGAGTAATGATTGTCACTGCCAATGTGACACTGCCCATCGTTGGGCTGGACAATGCCTGCCAACCTGCCATCCAATGCTACATGGGTCTTGGCATCAGTGGTGAACACCAGCAAGTGTGAGGCATCGTTCCTCCAGCCAATTTTTTTCTATTAAAACAAAGGAAAAAGAAACAAAGCAATCAGTAATATCACTGGTAGAGAATAAAGATCTAAGGACCCACCTGCCCACAGGGCCTGGCAAATCATCTTGCAGGAAAACCTCAGTCCAAGTCCTTGAAATCCAAACTAAGACCTTCCAATTTAGGGCTTTTTATTCTCTTTGGAAAACAGTCTTATATTGATTAGTTCAAACAGCCAAAAGTCACCTTCAACTCACAACAGAACTCTTCCAATGACAGTCACATTGCCCACCTAGAAACCAACCTGCATCCACAGAGCTGGGTTGGGCTAGAAGAATCCCATCCAAACATCTGCCCTCTTTGCTAAAGTGAAGTTAACATAGCCTTGACTTTGAAATAATTCTGGAGAAAGTAGGAAGATGCTGTCCATCCCGAAACACCTGGGATTACAGAGGTTCAAAGAGATGCTGGTTTTGGCCAGGAGTGAATAAAAACAGAGGCTGCATATCTGAAGCAATTTATTCAAAATGAATAAAATTCTGCTCAGGCCTTATCTCTTATTTTACACCGAACATTCGCACGGTGAGCCACTTGCTGCCCATTCGATCTGTCATCTGTGCCTGGCACCCACAGCCCTCCAGACTCACATCACAGACTGTAGCCTGCATGATGGCATCGAAGCCACCCTCTGGGGCATCTCGGTTCCGTGACACATTCTGCTTCTTCACTTCCTCATTGAAGCGGGTCACCTGGTCAGTCAGTGTCAGCACGTGCTTGTAGCCAAACATGGGCAAACAGGAGCTCTTCATACTGGGTAGGGACAGGAGATAATTTAAGCAGATACAGTGATGCAGAAAGACAGCATAAGACAGGGAGGGAAATATGCCCAATAATGTGCCCAGAACAATTGCACACAACCACAATTACTCAGACAGGGAGGGCTCCACATCTCTCAAATGACCTGAGGGTCTCACATCAACCTCACCTCCAGCTAACATATGGGATAGGAGGGTGAGCTGGAAAACAGACAATGTGTGTTCAAGTCCCAGTTCCCTCATTTCCAGTCCCAGACCCCTTGCTATTCCTCTCTGCACCTAGCCTAGGAAAACACGGACATGATAGCACCTATGTCAGAAGCATCGTTGTGAGGCTTGTATGACTAAAATATGTAAACAACAGTAAGGCTTGAGTTGTTGCTGTCACCTGATAATTAACACTTCTTTATAGTAAAAATGAGGCAAAAGTCCAACAGAAAATGAAGTCCCTTAGCCATTAATAAATGCTAGATCTGTCACACACGAGCACTGCTGTCCCTACACTCAAAGCTTATTTAATTAATAGTTGATGTGTTTACTAGGAAATTTACGACCCATACAAAAGGTCAAAAGCTACATCATGAAAGTTGGGAAACTAAAAAGTCAATTTACATCTTCTCATGCTTAGTAATCATCATTTTAAATTATTAAAATACATGAATTTGCATTGTCTTAGGTAAAGTCATTCAGCTATAAACTAAAATGAAATAGAAGCCCAGGCTGAAGGCACTCTGATAGACTGTCTGCCTGGGTTCCATCTGTACCAGTGCATAAAACAAAATCAAAAACAAAAAACTGAAGCACAAATGTATCAATTCATACACTATTAAAGGGTCCAATAAATGCTATTTCCATTCTTACTCTCCTCTAAGGCTTAATTTCTTGCTTTATGATCCTATAGAATTCATGCTTTTGATGATGAGAACAGTGACAAAAATAAAATCAATTCTTCCAAAAGTATAATTCTTCTGCCTATTTATCCATACATTCCTCCACTTTTGACCTCATTTCCCTCTCATTCTCTCTTGCCTCCTATTTATTTGTGACAAAGATCAAGATGCTATTGGATTTTCTTTTCTAAGTCCCCAAGAACCTTGGCCTGTCTTGGCACAACATCCCACTCAGATCAGTGAGCTAACCCATTTTCCAGACAGGGAGACTGAGGCAGAAATGAGCTATTTTCTGGCCAGACAGTGGCTAACACAATGACCCTAGAATTAGAAACTGGAGCCAGGATGTGCACAAAGAGGAGGGATGCTTCCTTGCTTCTGGAGGAGGAACTTACTCATAACAGGGGTTCTTGATGGCTTCTGGCGGGGAGATGTACATGTATGGTGACACCGGCTTGTCCACAAAAGCCCCAAAGCCAATCCTCAGGTTACTGGTGAGCTTGCGCATCTGGGAGGCCAGCGAGGTCCCCAGGCTCTGGATGCTCTTCAGATCATCCTTCATGGAGTAGGACAGGTCCATCAAGTAGTAGATGTCTACAGGGTAATCCTCCACCTGCCGCACTTGGATGGAGAACTTCCTCGAATCATCTGGAAAGCAGAAAGAGATCAGGTGTATATTTTTCCTCCACCTTTGGACACATCTGAGATGAAGAGACTGCTTGATCAAGTCAAACTTGAATGCTCTTGTCCCGTCTCTCCCTTCGTGATTCTTTTCCCCTCCCAATCTCTAGATCTTCCTATTTTTAACCTCTTCTTTTTCCACTCTGAGATTGTTCCACCCTAAATCCCTATCTGCCTGGGTCCCAGGAATCACAGAGGTTTGGATGATTGCTCCACTCAGACTCGGTGAAAGGCAGGAACTGCATGCTACTTTTCTCTGAACCCCACAGCACCTCACGCATGTCTTGTACATAGTGAGTCTCCCTTGAAGTCTTACTGATTTGAATGAAAAGTGAAAAATCAGTACTTCAAAAATCAGTGTCGCTTAGCCTAATCCTTCTCCTCTGCAAAGATTTCCTGTCCCTGCTTTGTCTGCCACTGTGCTCCTGCCCTAGTGGGGGAGGAGCTTACACACTGCTTTTCCATCCTTTATCACGTGTGCACATGAATACAAAAGCATAAGGTAAAACTGGCATGAGGAGAGGAAGAATCATTGCTTGAGCACCTGCTATATGAGAGGATTTAAGTAACTTTCCCAAGACGGAGTTAACATTCAGACTTCATTATAATCTCCATTGTTTTCATGTTTCCCACCCCCAATCTTCCTCCCCGGATCTCTTCTCCATTCTAAGCTCATCAGCTTTCCTGCCCAACCCTCTGCCTCGTGGCGGTAGCCCATCTCTCCCAGTTCTCTTCCTGCACTGAGTCCATCCCTACCTGGCCGCAACCGGAGAGCAATTCTCTGGGGACTGACTTGAGTAATCTGAGAGCTGTCTCCGGAGCCCTTGTTGCTGAGTGGTCTGGCTTCCAGGATTTGGACCTCGCTGATTGGGAACTCGATGGACTCCGGAGCACAGCTGTCTTCCAGAAGATTCTCCTTCAGGTTACACCGAGGTGAACCCAGGGGCAGGGTCTGTGAGACAAGAGACCGAGAAGAAGCCCTGCCGTCAGAATTTTGGCAGCTCTTGTTCCTGCGGGCCCTGCCATCTCCTGACGGCTGAGAGCTCACCCACTATTTTGCAGCTAAACCAGCATCAGTGATCTGGTGTGGTTCTTTCTTGGTTCATCCCTAGGACTGTGTACAGAAAAAAGGAAACTGAGGCATCAAAAGGGGCTAAGTGTCTGACCACGGGTTCCAGCTTTATTTAAAGAGGGCCTACATTGTAAGATGCCTGTTGGACCAGCAGTTTTTGAATTGAAATGCAACTCATTTGTGGTGCTCAAGATCAGTTTAGTGGTTCTCAGTCATCTTTTCATTAAACAAAATGTAACAGAATAGAATATTAAAATATCAACATACAGGGGCCAGGGATTTAGCTCAGTGGTTCTGGCGTCTGTCTTGGAAGCACAAGAGCCCCGGTTCGATCCCTGGTAACCACATACAATACTGGGTGTGGAGACTCACGCCCAGCAGCAATCAGTACCACATACCACAGTGCCGGGCATGGTGGCTCACGCCTATAATCCCAGCACTTGGGAGGCAGAGGCAGGAGGATTGCTGTGATGTGAGTTTGCAGCTGAGCTCAGGGCCAGCCTGAACTACAATGTGAGACCCTGTCTCAAAACACCTTAAAAAAAAAAAAACAAACCAACATACAAATAACAAAAATAAGTGCTGCTTTGTAAAAATTTTACTTATTTAGGAATAGGGTATAACACATATAATAACGATGACTGGGCCAGAGATTTAGCTCAGTGGTTCCGGCATCTGACTTGCAAGTGCAAGGGCCTGGGTTCGTTCCCCAGTAAACCACATACAGTAATACTGGGTGTGGAAACTAACATCCACCAGCAATCAGTACCACATACCACAGTGCCAGGCATGGTGGCTCACACATATAATCCCAGCACTCAGGAGGCAGAGGCAGGAAGATTGCTGTGAGTTTAAGACTGAGCTCAGGGCCAGCTTGAACTATAAAAGTAAAACTCTGACTCAAAAAAGAATGACTTACAGTGTATTTCTGTAGCTGAAGTTCAAAACCGTTTTGTAAGCTGCCATGTTAGATCCTGAGATGAGATGGATGACATGGTAAATTCTGTTATGTGTATTTTGTTATATGTTACTTTAAAAATAAATAATAATAATAGTAATAATAATAGGCCCCTCCCTCATAGGGATGGCATGTGGGGCTACATAAGACAATGCAGGTAAAACACATAGCCCAGTACCTGGAATACAATAAGCACTCAATAAATTTTAGCTATTATATGTGATGCTTGATAAGTATTTCCTGAATAAATTAAATTTGAATAAACTTCACAAGCTTGGGAAGATGCCATGCTGCCAGACTATTGACCACGGCCTGTCCTATCACCTTCCTCCTTGGTCCTGGACAAAGGACACCCTAGCTCCCATCCCAAGCCCTGACCTCCATCCTGCCACTCTCTGCAGCTCCCTGTGTACTTACATCTAAGTACTGACTGTCTGGCACACTCTGCTGGAAAAAGATCCGAGGGACAGGAAACGGGTTCAGACCTAGGTCAGCCTCCAGCTAGCCACGCGAGCTCAGGTAACTCCCCGTGAGCCCGTTTCCTTGCCTGTTCTTTAAGGAAGGTCAGACTAATTGATGTTTTCAGTCCTTCCTGTTCTGCCACTCAGTAAATTCAGTCAGAGCTGTGCACATGTACATTACGCGGGCTTCTCACCAGCTTGAGGGCAGTGACCAGAAAGCCGGAAAGTCCCTCCCCGGGCCTATTTCACAATGTCTGGGCCTTTAGGCTGTCATACCCAACCATCCTGTCACAAGCACCTCCGACGAACCCAGACAAATACCCTGAAACAACTCGTGTTAGCATGTATTGAGCACTTGTTGTAGGCAGGCGCAGTGATGAGTGTCGATGTGCATAACTGCAGTGCTCCTGACCACTCTGTAGTGAGTTACCTGTTAGGACTTTGCAAATAAGGGATCCAAAGCTCCAGGTTTCACACAAGGAGCCCACTCTTACAGGTAAGAAATCTGAGGCTCAGAGAAGTCATGTCACTTGCCCAAAGTTGCAGAACTAGAAAGTCACACAACTGACAGGCCAACTGGACTTTCTGATTGTCATCATCCTTGTAAAAATTCAGTTTTGTTACATTCTATATAAAGAGAAGGATTGGGCAGAGAAATAGGAGTGTGAAAAAGATGGCTCTAGGGAACACCAACCAGGAAAAGCCTGGTTCCCTACCTGGGGTAGGGAAGAGGATGCACAGGAAGGACAGGCAAAATCCTTCCCATTCAGCGTGTTCATGTGACCTGGAGCCCTAATGCCCAGAGAAGAAAAGGGCCACGGGGGTCCACCTATGCTAAAAACCGCAGTAGCCCTCCTATTGCTCAAAGTCCCTGTCTCCCCAGCTCCCTCTGACCGACTGAAGGACAGACAGGAGTGGCAGCAAGAGCATGACCCTAGCACAAGCACCAAAGGAAAAGTCTCTGGAGCTCAGCCACTTCCTGCCTTTCTCTGAGCATCTCAGGTACAAGAGCCTCAGCGATGGGAACCAGGACAAAGACTTAACCTTCCTGACTACAAATATCCCAGTACAGACATTGCAGACCCTCCCACAACTCCGAGAGACCTGAAAATCTCCTTCTCCACACCCGGCTCTGAACAGAGCACAGAATGGCATGGGGGAGCTCCTGGACATTTCGGGGTTTGTGCCCAGCCTCCCCTGGGCCCTGCTCATCTCCCCCAGAGAACATCTTTTTCTTACTGGAAAACCCCCAATCTTATCCCTGATCCCAGCCATCCACCAAGCCTGGGGAAAACCTTCCCAAAAAGGCAATGAGCAGATCACCAAGATGCTGCTGCAGAGGGCTGATCCTTTCCAGGACAGGACGGAGGCTAAAGGAGCAAGCTGGGAGGGGGAGGCCGGGAGCCATGAGGACAGCAAGCCAGCAGTTCTCTGCGCCTCCGCAGGAGAGAGTGTTCACAAATCGGGTATCCTCACTCCCACTTCCTAACGCGGCCGCCCTAATTAGAAGAGGGCCTGAAGTGCTAAGGCACGCGGGCAGCCCTGATGGTCTGGTAGGAGTGTCCCTAGAAAAATAAACACTGGAAGTCAAAATCTCTCTCCCTCTCCCTTGTCCTCCCGCTGCTGCCACTGACGTCACAGGTCAAGAACCTAACAGGCCCTGACCAGTACCCAGAGGTCCCTGAGAACTTCCTGTCCCAAGAAGTCAGTGGCATCTGCCCCCACCGGCAACGCTCCCTTTCTGAACATCCCAGGCTGAGGTGTTAGAAAGTGCCTCCCCAGGCGACTCAAAGAGAAAACTAGAAAGGGTATGAACATTCAAGTTTTAGTTTCCAGTGAAACCAGGTATGATACAAAAAGAGCAAAAATAGCCAAAGCCCAGGGAAAGATGCCAAGTACAGAAGTGGGAGGTTTCAGCTCACGTCCTGGGCCAGCTGATAGGTCACCTCGCTCTCCTGCAGAGTGACACATGCTATTAGTACCATTTGCTGTTAATCTTATTTGGAAACTGAGAAAGTACAGCATCAATAGTACTAACATGCTACCTCTTTCACAGGTTTGGCCAGGGAATAAAATGAGCCTGTGGGTGTGACATTCTTTCAAAAGATGAAAGTCTCAATGTAAGTCAAATATACTCAAATCCTTTTGGATACACTATAAATAAAGAAAAGTAAATGCAGATGACTCTTCTATAATGACCACTGTAACTACTACGGTCACTGCATACTCATTTCTTGGAGGAGGGCAAGGGGCAATATGCCCAGGGATTTTACTCCGGAGGGCTACCGAAACATCTCCAATACAAATAAATGAACACTGTTATCTTGTTTGGCTTGTTTACTGAGTGAAGCAGGGACAGGACAGAAAGGAGGAAAGAATAAAAGTATTTTAGGTTATAGTCTTACAATCTAGTCACACTTCACTGTTTACAATGAGGGAAAGGCTGTTAATATTATCCTTTTGCTTAAACAACAATAACATAACTCTCAATATGGACATTTACTCTCCAAACTTCTAAGTAGAAAAATAGCAGAACAGTGAGAATAAAATTGTGTTAGTAACTAAAAAGGACTATAAAAAGCGGTCTAAACACTTCCTTCACGTTTGTGGAAGACACAAGAAGGAAGAGCTATCGAGGTTTTCCTCCACTTTGCTAGACCGAAACCCCATTCTTTTGCTCTCATCCTAGACATCCAGCTAAGTACGAGCAGGCCACCTTCCATTGCATACTCAGTCCTATATACCAATCACTAGGACTAACCCAGAATAGTCGAATGTAGCAGTTTGGGATCTACTCATGCTAACACTGTCTTCTTTAGTTCCAGTTTAATTAGGTGTTCTGCATATATCCAGAAACCTTAACTCCACTTCTACTCACCTTGACCGATAATGAGCCCTCCAATTTGCAGTGTCTGTCCAACCTGCCATTATAACAATTCATTCTGATGCAACAGGTCCAGGTTCCATCCTGGAAACCTTTTTTTTTTGAGACAGGGTCTCCCTTTTGTAGTTTAGGTTGCCCTGAACTCAGTCTCGAACTCACAGCAATCCTCCTGTCTCTGCCTCCAGAGTGCTGGGATTACAGGCATGAGCCACCGTGCCCAGCACTATGCTATGTGGTACTGATTGCCTGAGTCACCACGCCTGGCACTGTTGTATGTGGTTACCCAGGAAATGAATCCGGGCTCTTGAGCTTGCAAGGCAGGCTCCGGAACCACCGAGCTAAAGTCCCGGTCCAAGGAACCCTTTATTTTTAACAAGCCCCTCGGCCAATCCTCACCATCTAAAGAGTCTGGGAAGGTCTAGATCCAGCATGGTGCCACTGAGGCCAAGACCACAGTGGAATCTCTGCATAAAGATGGCCTTGGCTAAATGCACCGAGCAGAGACAGCCCACCCCCAATCAGGTCAGCATCGAACTCTCCAAGAACACACCCTACACACATGGACCCAAAACACCACACTCATTCACACTGGCGATGTTTTCCTCCCACCCAGCCAAGCGCTCACTCCACACACCCAAAAGCCGCTGTCCTCTGGGTAAAGAGAGAAACTGAGCCCAACCAGTTGTTTTTCCAGGCACTGCCAGTGTTGCCTGCAACACTCAAGGCAGGGGCGGCAGGAGCCCTGAGCTGCAGCGCAGCCCCGCCTTTAGGTTTTAAGTCAACAGCCAAGGTACTTGGAACAGTTAACCTTGGCCTGTGCAGGGCAAACCCTGCTCCCTCAGGAAAGACCACGGTCCTGTAGCGAGATGCCCGCTTCTTTCCTCTCTGGATGCACAGTTTGCCCCACACCAGGCTCTTTCTGCTGTCATTTCCCACCTCACCCCTCTTGCTCAGCGATAGCTACAGTCATTCATTAAGTCCTTGGCTTCCTCTGCTTTTATATTTATATCCCGCCCTCCAGGGAACCATCCCACTGGACTTTGTCTCTCCCCTTACTAGCTTCCTTTGGTCTTGGCCGTACCCATTTCCTGACTGCGCCCCATTCCCAGGCTGGTCCTACCACACACTTTCACCCTCCCAGCTCCCCTGCCTCTCCTGGCCTTCTTCCCCAGGCTCTCCGACCAGAGTTACACGCCTTTTCTCTAACTTTATACTGCGAGGGAGGGCAAGGGAAGAAGATACACCCTGTGAACAACACTCAGGTTTCCATCCCGGCTCCCATGTGCCCAGCTAGCTTCAAGGTAAGTGATCTAGATGCTCTCCACATCCATCCTCTCCCTGTTTTTCTGGAATTCTGATGCAAAACTGCAATTTCCTTGTTAAAAAAAAAAAAGGCTTAATATCATGTTAGTGGCCAAAGGCAGGAGGACAGAGGGAGGAGGAGGAGGCTACATCATCACTTCGGAGCAGCCAGCCCGGCCCAGAGGGGAGGGGCACCTGTGGGGGCGGAAAGGGACTGGACCTCCTCCCTCACCCCCCACCTCCAGCCCCAGGGACCAGTTCGTTTGCTAAATGAAGTCAGTGTGGCCCAGATGTTGGGCAGCTGCCTCTGGAAGCAGCTCCCCATGCTAGAGAATCACGCGTTGAGCTGGCCTCCACGCTCTGGCAGCCTTTCTGCTGGGGAAAAACACAGCCTCCCTGTCCCCTCCTCCCCGGCCTGCCACAGAGGTTGCCTTTTTAGGAAACTCATCAGATTAAGACAAGTAGAGAGAATGAGGGGCCCGAATGGAGCTGTCACAGGACTGCAAATGGCCAAGGCATGCTGCAGCACAGGGGACGCTCCCAAAAGCCGAGCAGCAGCCAGGCCAGGAGTCAGGTAACCACCTGCCAGCAGCAGGCAGTGACTCAGCCTCAGACCCCATAATCACTGGGACTCTGTCCAGCCGCATTCACCCTTCCTACCATCCCCCACCCCTGCCAGCTCCAGATTCTCAGCAAAGCCACAAACAGCCACTTCCCTAGACACACTCATTCTCCAGGGCTTCAGACACAACAAACCTTCTGCCTAGACACAGCAACCCTTCTCTGTCACCCTCCCATCCTCGGCAATGGCCACACCTCCTTCCCCCACTAACACCTAGGAAAGACAAGACGGGAGGAAGAGAAGAAACAGGTGCGATCACAAGGGGAAGGGGAAAGGTCCTCCACGTGAACACCCCCCACACTCAAGTGCAAGGCTCCTATTCATCTTTTTTAAATGCTGGGGGAAAGAAGTAAGCTCACATCCCTCCTTTCTCAACCGGAGGCACCTCTGCCTGGGGGTGTTCTATCCCAACAAAGGGGGAGTAGAGGGTATCAGAGCGAACAACTGTCAGAGGGCCAAGCAAAGTAGTTGGGTAGGAAATTCATTTTGAACTGCATTTCTAGCAATGTCTGGACAGCCTTTTTCCATCCAAAACTGGAAAGGATTTACCTTAGCCTTACTCAAAAGGGACCCACAGTGTGCACTCAGAAGGGAGAACACCATGGGTCTGTTCCTATAGGAAAGCATCAAAGTCTGAGGGAGAGAAGGTGAAGTGTCTGATTCTCACCTCATCTGAGCACCAGGCACACACAGGACTCACAGCCAGACACTGCTGGCAAGAGCTCACACCTCGTGTGGTACAGATGTTGGGCCCTGCAACAGAGGGAGAAAGGCATTAGGATCTGCCCTGTGACTCCACAAAATCTCTGGCCTGCCCCAGCCTTCCCCAGCTCCGAAGTGATCAGGTCTATAGCTCTCGGGTACACGGAGCACATTCTAACCATACCACAGACATATGGTTTAGTAAACACAGGCTATTGTTAAGGAAGAAAATAAGGCCACAATGATGATAAGTGATGGGACCAAGGTGAACTGTGGAAGGAAAGGTTTTCATTAATAACCAGTTTGATACCTACTCTGCAAATCTAAATAGGAGACCCACAGTAACGACAATGTGTCCTCTCCAATTACTTCAGTGATGTTCACAGCCACTATCCACAGGACCCAAGGCCAGTACGCTAACGTGAACACACAACCCAAGTATTGTGGGGCAGCGGGCAGGATGACTGCGGTGGTAGTGCACCACTGGCTCCCTAGGGCACACCAAGTCTTCTGAAATCTTGTTTTTCCCAATACTCATATCTTAGAATTCAAGTATGAAATTCTCCAGGGAGAGCCAAAGATACGTTAGAAAATGTTGACTGGTATCACCTAGAAGAATGTGGCACTGCAGAGTTGGAAGGGAGGTCTGTGTTTGGATTCTGAATGCCCGTATTGTCCCATGGCCGTGGACAACTCACCTAATCTCCATGAAACAAGATGTCTTTTTCCCAAGATTTGTGCTAGAAGTTAATGAGACAGTGGGGTACACTACAAGATGGCATTCAAATGTGAACAATCCTCATAGTGACAAAGGGCAGAGAAAAGGCCAGGAGAAGGAGCAGGGATAGCCAGGAGGAACAAAACAGTCCTGAAAAGCGAAGCCAGGCATTTGCTTGGAAGCTGTCATCTTTCTAGTAGTTCCCCCTAGCATTGTCCATTGGCCTCAGCCAAGTAAAGACCCTCTTCCTATAGTGTCTCACGAGGGCTTCTGCAATACAAGGAGCAAAGGACGGAAGATCCATTCTTTCCCATAATCCCTGGCTATCCCCACAGTTCCTTTCTCCAACTTTCTAAAGGGATTCCCTTGACCTTGGCTGTTAAAACCATCAAATCTTCCTGAGGAAATAATCTTACACTGGGATTTTCCCAATATCCTCAAAATTTCTCTTCCAGCCATGTTTCATTTTATTTTATTATGGTGTGACTGAACTCTCTGTCCCAGTACTCAGACAAAAGCGCATTCCAAAAATGGCTCAGAGATTATCTATACCTTTATTTGACTATTAATTGAGATATTTTACAACTCTGTAAGAATAAAAGTCACCTGTACAAACTCAGTGATGTTGGAAATGATTCCTGATAACAACAATGTATATAATTCTCATCAAACAAACAAAAACAGTGATTTCTGTCTGGTAGAAAAAGTACCGCCCAGAAGTCATTTGCTTCAAAGAATATTAACTAGTTTTGAATCCACTGCTAATTCATTTCTGCAATTCTTCAACTGAGCAATTACAAACCTTCCTTCCTTGAACTCTTTTCTGAACTAGTCCCAACATCTTACTGGTTCCCTCATTAATCAAGCTGAATAAGATCTTTGACACATGTGTACTTAATTATGTGCATAGAAATCAGACTTTTAACTCTGTGAAAATTGCACTATAAGGGGTTAGGGAGGTCACTCAGACATAGAATACATGCTTAGAATGCTCCAGGTTCAATCCCCAGCATGAAAGCAAGCAAGGAAGGAAGGAGAAGTAAATTATACTATAACAGCAAGCATTTCAGGAAGATCTAACAGAAAAGGCACCACAATTTAGCAGACTATGTAGTCTTGGGTAGCTCATTTCCTCCTAGCCTCATTTTCTTCAATTCTTATCATAATACAATTATTTCCATAGTATTGCCTTAATGGCACTGCCACTAGATATGTTTAAGTCCCACACTTACTGCCCTGCCCAGACCAGCCCCAGTGCTTATTCAAAGATGATCAATAAATATTGGAGCCAACTGAAAGGTAGTAAACTAGATAAGCTTTGTTTTGTTTTTAAGCAATTGAGTCAATTTCTCAAAATCATACTTAGAATTCCAATATAAATGGATAAATGCGTTCCTCAATTTAAATTTTTATCACTGTCTCCAAAACATTAGATCTTATGCGGAATACTTGAAGCACTTCTTAGAAGCTTCAGGCTCCCTCCAAACCTAGAGTCTGTCTGACATCAAAGAACTTTTTCAACCCGAAACTACTATGTATGGGATCATCATAGGACGCCATGATAAGCCCACGATTAACTTCTGCAGTTTCACACTCTGATTTGACTACAACCTTCAAATGTGTGGGATGGAAATTATGGCAATGGTTTCCAGGCCTGGTCCCACAGCATCAAAATCACCTCTGAGGTGGGGCAGCCCTCAGCCCTCAGCTGTGCCTGCGACAGAAGAAAAGAACCTGGTCTCCCCACAGCTAGCAGAATCAGGATGTCTTAACCATCAGAACAGGAGTACACGCAACCTAATGTTTCCCCAACATGAGAGTGCCGCCTGGCCCTATCTCGGCCCCACAGTGCTTCTTTCCCTCTGCAAACATGGGCATGGCCTCTCTCTACTTCCCTGGCAGAAGAGTTCTGGGAGGAGTTTCCACAGGGACTGGCATCCAGCGGGATGATACTGGACAGAAACCCCACTGGGCTCATTAGGGAGAACAGAAGCAAGAGGTGACCACCAAAGAGTTAAAAGACGCAAGAGGAATGTGGGAGGTGTGAGGACTGTCAAATTGTTTTTGAAAACTTTTCCCACTCTGTCCTTTTAACCAGCCACTCATTTTTAAATCAGCATTTTCCTGAGTCCCTGTCTTGTAGCCACAATAGAAAACTTGCCAGATGTTTAAAAAACATCAGGGCCCGCCCAGCGAACAAGCAGTCAGTCTCCTTCACCGGAAGATGAGCTGTGCTGCTCGGATTTGCTCTTTAGGAAGTCATGGTTACCCAATCTCCCTTATTCTTTCTTTTTAATGAATCACAGGTTGATTTCATGAGAACCCATGATCCCCCCCCACACCCTGGCATACCCCCAACCAAGTCCTGCCCCCAAGGGGAGTTTCCCTGGAACCCAGTGGTTGAAAGTAACTGACTCAGAAGTTTCCAAGTTGGGCTCAGGCTGATTCAAGGAATTGCTGCTCTGAAGCAGGCCCTCCCTCCTGAATTTGTGGAAGGAGCCTGGGCCTCCGTTGGTAGTCATTCATAAAGCTGCCCTTCCTGCTCGGCCTCTGGGGCCCAAATGTGGTCCTGCTGGAGCGGAGGGGATCCACAGCAGAATGTCATCCAAAAGAGTAGAAAAAGCCTCAGACCTTTTCCTCTAACAGGTCAGCCAGGTTAGCAAAACCAGGTGAATGGGCCTGGTCTTTACAGGGTAGGTGAAGGATGAAATGATGTAACTTCTGAAATATTCTTGAACACAACAGCCACCACACAGAAAACGCTTGATAAATGCTCCTACTATAGTTGCTATTTTCTTTTTGTAGTTGCTGTTTTCATCCTTAGTCTCACACTGTTTAGGACAAAGGAGGATTTTCATTTTTTAAAATATTTCTTCAAGATTTCATTATATAAAACACTAGCTAAGTAGGCCCTGAACAGGGCGGGTAAGGTTGGGAGTGTATAGGTGTGAGTATTAGAATAAAGCAAGATGACCAACTGTCCATACCAACTTCTAAATGGAATTAGGAATTTTAGATTCAAAAATATAACCTAGAGGTCAGGTATGGTGACACACACCTGCACTCCAGAGGCTGAGGTTCAACCACCATGAGTGCAAGACCCACCTGGTATATACAGTGAGTTCAGGGCTAGCTTGAACTACACAGCGAGTCCCTGTCTCAAAAAAGTCCAATCTAGCAGGGATGGCCAAGAAAAGAAGGCCAACAGAAAAGGAGAGACAATGCCAGCCAAGCAGTTTGCCTGGAAAGTAGAAGGCTGTGGTTTGGCACTTCAGTCTGAGGAACAGAATCAGCACAGAGACAACGGGTGGGAAAAACAGAGGACAAAAGGAAACACAAAAAGGGAGTTGGAACCAGGGGAAGTCACACGATGTCAGTGAAGGCTATTTTAAGGAAAGGTTGTCCAAAGAGACAGGCTGTCACAATGTAGGGACAAGCCACCCTGAAGAGGCCAGGAGATTTCAGGAAAGAATACTCTAAGGTAGATTACATGGCATTCATCGGGAAGGAGGAGGCCTACAGTGCAGCCCTGGACATCTCTTGTACTCTCTGCCAGAGAGGATGCCTGGCCTGGATCCTCTGACCTCTGGCCACTTCCCTATTAGATCCAGAGGGACACTGGGTGATTCAGTGCCTGATCCGTCCTTGCAGTCACCTGGTAGCATGAGTCATCAAAGCACAAAATGTCTCACGCTTGTTGCCCTACATATACACAAGTGATTTCTCTACATCAAAGTGGTCAAGAAATTTTATTTTACTTTTGTTTCTTCTTTAAAGGGAGCTCAGAAACAAAGGAAGGGGAAAGAGAAAAAAGGTGAAGTTCAAGTCAATGCACACCTCTGTCCTACATGGAAAACACTCTAGGATGTACTTACCCAAACCAGTAAGAAATCCAAACAACCAAACTTCATCCAATCTAAGACTAGGGTTATAAGACGGATCTAATTTTAGACCTTTTGAGTTTTTAAAAATGCACCAGAATCAACTCAATATAGCACTTAACAATGGAAAGCATTACCGTATAACTTGCCTCTACCAATATTACAATGTGTTACAGTTTGAATTGTATTCCTCAGAAAGGTATGTTGAGGGTTTAAGATCCTAGTATCTATGGGAATGTGGCCTTATTTGGAAAAAGGTCTTTGCAGAGGTGACCGAGATGTGGTCACCAGGGTGGGCACTAATCCAACATGACTTGTGCCCTTATAAGAAGAAGAGAACACTATGTGGACAAGACACTGAAAGGATACCATGTGGTGACAGAGGCAGAGATGAGCTACGCAGCAGGAAGCCAAGGGACGCCAAGGATTGCCAGCACCCTCTAAAAGCGAGGCAGGTAAAAAGCAGGATTCTACTCAGAGTCTCAGGAAGTATGACACCACTGACACCTTGACTTTAGATTTCTTCCCTACACAGAATAAATTTTCTCTCATCTTAAACTACCTAGTTAGTAATACAGTATCCCTACGAAGCTAACAAAAACGCACTTGCATTTCAGTATACATGATATGATTTTGAAGAACACTACCCCGAAATCCTTTGTGTGGACCGAAAATTTAAAAAAGGGATGGCATCCAAATTTTGCTACATTCAATAAGAAAAGAGGTTCCTTTAGCATTATACTTTTCTTCCTATATATCAGTGATGGTTCATTCACTCACTCAAGAAAACTGAGCATTTCCTTGTGCCAGACACTGTCCAAGGCAATGGAGCCACACAGACAAACTAAACAAAGCCCATGTTCTGTGACACTTACATGTTAGTGAAGGAGAGGATAATAAAAACAAATATAACCAAAAAAGTCCAATTTCAAACAGTGGGAAATGCTAAAAAAAAACAAAAAACAAAAAAAACAGAGCAAAGGAAAAGCAAACAAGCAGGGAGGGAGCCTCCTTTAGAAAAGTGGTTGGGAAAGGTTCCATTGAGTTGAGTTGTTATTCCAAAAGTATAGGAAGAGTAAATCATGGAAGACTTGGGGTTGAGCATTCCACAAAGAAGCCAAGACTAGAGCTAGAAAGGCCTCAGTGTGTTGAAGAAACATGGGAAAAGTGAGGGAAGAAGAGAAGAGGGCCGAGAGGAGGCTAGAGAAACAGGGATCAGAACATAAAGAAGTCACAGGCCATGGTAAGGAATAGTCTTCGCGCTCCATACAGCGGGAGTCCTGGGGAAGACTTTAGCAAAAGGGAACAGAAAAACCTCATCCTGGCCACTGAATTTTCATTCACAACAGGGAAACCATAGAGAGGAGCAACGAGGACATCATTAAAATAATCCAGCAACAGATGGTAGGATTGTACCTGGAAGTGGCAGTGTTGACGTTGTTCTCAGACTCTAGGTGTAATCCATGAACATGCCGATGGACAGCATGTGGACATGAGGCAAAGACATGAAGGATTTGGGCCTGAGCAAGTAGATTCACTCAGGACAAGGCTCAAGTGTTTGCAGTATCAGCCGTTGCATTTCACTGACCCTTCAGTAGGCCCTGACCTTGAAAGTGAAGCCAGATCACTAACCACGTTAAGTAAGTAGTCACGTGTTGAAGACTACATAAAACCCATTTTCTGATATTCTTGTAGTCTAAAATTCACAGCCAGCCCTGGAGAAACTTTGGGAGTAAAACAATCAACACAGTGGATGTGGTAAGGAAATGTGCACACTGGCAGGAGAACTTGGATCAATAGTCACTTTTGGAGCCGGGCATAGTGGTGTACACCTGTAATCTCCTCTCTCAGGAGGCTGAGATGGGAGGATCGTTGTGAGTTCAAAGCCACTCTGAACTGCATAGTAAGACTTCGTCTAAAAAAGAAAAAGTCACTTCTTTTTTTTAGACAAGGTTTTGCAATACTATAATTCAGGCTGGCCTTGAACTCATTATGTATCCCAATGCTGGCTTTAAAAGTCATTTTTTTCCATTCCCATTGGCCATGACCTCAGATGCATTCCTGTACTGCTCTGGTGCTCTCTCTAAGACCCAGTCACATCCGTATTCAAGATTTATAACTGCACCTTGTATTCAGCAAGTCTAACCTCGTCATATCAACCAAGCTCTGGAAACTCCAAACAGGTGTTTCCTTCCTTATCTACTCCATATTCTCAAATATGGGCATGATACGTATCTTGTGAGATGTTCGAAGTAAGTGAGGTAACTTGTAAAAGAGCCATCCGTAGCAGATGCTCAATAAATGTTCAGTTCCCTTCCTCTTATCTTTACTCCAGTCACTTCCTGCAGGTACCAGGAATGCCTCTCCTCCCCTCAACCTCAGGGTCAAAACAAGAGAGCTTTTTGTCTTTGAAGGGATGCAGGAAGGAAGTGACTGGCCAGGAAACAGGGACTAGACCCCACCAAATCACTGCATTAGTTGTGTGATCTTGAGCAAGTCCCTTCACCTCTTGGGAATTCCCACTTCGCTCTTCTGTAAAGCAAATGGTGTTGGATTAGATGATCCTGAATGTGCTGTTGGCCTTGGAAGCATATGTTGTTCAGAACACCAGAAAGTATTAATGGGGTGACCAGTACTGCAGGAGGCCCGGCATCCCAGGGCCTAGTACTCCTCAGACAATGTATAAATATCCTTTCCTCCTAATGACCTAACTGTTATTTGGCTTACATGCTATATTTCAGAGTCCTGGAAATTTTTACGAGCACTCACCCTGCCTCCCATCTGACTCATTTAGTACACAGACAGAGCAAGCCTGTATCAAGTTCTGGTTGAGGATCAGCACAGCAGTGCCCTATAAGTGGCCCTGGTATCCTGCTTTCCAACTGGGGGCCTTTTCTCCCCAGCTCCTATCTCATGTAGACAGCAGGCATCAGTACCGAGACTAGTCTTTACTGCTGGTCAGTCGTAGTAAGAAGGAAAACTGGCTCAACTCTTTTAGTTGACAATGCTTTATAGATATCTAGAAACATCTATTTAAATTAAAAACATTTATGCCAGTTGAGGTGGTATGTGCCTACAGTCTGAGCCTCTCAGAAGGCTGAGGCAGAAAGATCCTTTGAGCCTCATTACTCAGGGCCAGCCTGAGCGACAGAGCAGGACTCCAACCCCAACAGAAAAGGTATTCAAATTGGGAGTGTAGCTCAGTGACAGTACACCTGCCAAACACAATTAAGAAATAAATACCATCACCATGCCCTTTGACCCAGTAAATTCAGTTCAAACAATTAGTCCAGAGGAACACTTGAACAAAGGTGCACAATAAATGAGCAAGGTTATATCCCAGAGAATTTACCTGTAGTAGCAAATAATTAGAATGAGCCTAATGACAGCCAATAGAGATAAACCTATATAAGTCTGCTTCCTGCTGAAAATTACAGTTGTTGCCATAGGTACTGGAAATTGATAGGCCAACATGATAAGATGCCTAGGTTATATTACTAAGTGGCAATGATCCTATTACGAGTGATCTTATTTAGAAAATAATAATAATCATAATAGTTATTTATATTGATATATGTATAGGTTAAAAACCAATTGTTAGCAGTGTGATCTCTAAGGATGAGACTACAAAGGACTTGCACATCCGACATTATGAAGTTTCACCACTGTGGCATTTTTTACTGAAGGAATTACTTTTATGAATTAAAAGAAAATGAAAGATTGTTTTAAATGTCCTCTTTCTGCCCTTTTCCCTATTTGGATTCACTAATGGAGGCTCCCCAGAGTCACAGGGATTTCTACAAATTTCACCTTTGGCATCAACATCCAAGAGCCTTTTGGAATCCTGAGGCAGGAGCACAAGAATCAACTTTGGGTGGCAGGGTGAATGAGACAATATTGACTACAATACTGACTAAAAACTTTGGTTAGGAGGAATGACTTCAAGAGTTCTAGGCTGGGGATCTAGCTCAGTGTTTTCAGCGCCTACCTTGCAAGCGCAAGGTCCCGGTTCAAACCCTGGTAACCACATACAACATGATGACTCACAACCACCAGCACTCAGTACCACACACCACAGTGTCAGGCATGGTGGCTCACGCCTGTAATCCCAGCACTCAGGAGGTAAAGGCAGGAGGATTGCTGAGTTCAAGGCTGAGTTCAGGACCAGCTTGAACTAAAAAGTGAGACCCTGTCTCAAAAAAAAGAGTTCTACAGTACCACACCATGACTACAGTTAATAACAACTTCATCTACCCAAACCATGTTCAAAAAGTAAATTTTAAATATTCCCATCACAAATAAATGATAAGTATGAAATAGATGCCATGCGTGTGTACTGGCCTTGATTTATCATTCCCCAATGTGCACATATTCCAAAATAAGTTGTACATCATAAATATATACAATTTAAATTTGTTGATTCCTAAGAGCAGAAGAGAATTACTTAAAAAGGAATAAACTTTGACCAGCCTTGAGGAATAAGCCAGGGCTACTGTGGTCTGTTCTCAGCTGTGAGAGTCCCAGGAGAGAGACACCACACTCCCCTCAGCCTCTGGGGTGTTGGTCAAACTTGCTCCCCACAGCAGCTCCCACAAAGGTTTCCTCCGGAGGAGGGTACCAAGTACCGGGTACCGTGGGTGGTGGCTAAGGTAGGAGTTTGGAACCGCAAGGAATCTTGCAGATCCGGGTTTTCCCTGTCCAAGAATTCCATTAGCAAAGAGATTTCAGGTCGACTACAATGACTTTCAAAGTGATTACCAATTGTACCTTTTGCCAAATTCCTAGTACTCTATTCCAAGTGCAGTTTTTCAAACTTGATTTTAACTGCAGGGCCTCTCTTTTTCCCTACAGAAATCTTTATGCAGAACTCCAACTTGTTAATCAGTTTAAGGAGGAATCTCCCCCAGCCAAGCTTGAGGAGGGACAGGAGCAAACCGAAGTCTGTCTTTTATCTTCCCCTTCACCTCTTCGCAGCTCATGAGACACTCGGAGACTGAGGCTCAGAGGTCAGATGACTTGTTCAAAGTCACCAGGGAACATGATTTTAAAAGCCTGCAGAGGCATTAATCACATGCAGCTTTTTACATTTTAGACCCGTAGCAATTTTCCTGAATTTTTTTAATATAAAAAATAATACAAGTTTAGGTAAAGAACACAGACGAGGATGACAAATGCAAGTGGAAAGTGTCTGTTTAAGAGCCTGAATTCCAGGGAAATCATGCTGAAAGAAACCAGAAATTTTATTGTCCAGCAATGGACTTTGTCCTTGTGAACGCACGTCACCTCATCTGTCTCTCCTTGAGTGTGTGAACATCTTCACTGTCTGAACAAAGAAACTCAACCATTGAAGTAAGAAACAGGGAAAGAAAGGGTTACCTTTTGGTGGGAACATGGCAGAACAACAGAAAGCCTTCCAGTGGGCTGCTTTTATGGCGATGCTACCAGAAGCAAGAGAAAGTAGAAGAGCTCCAGGTTTACTTCACAGCTTTGGGCTCCAAGGACTGTGATATACCATATTTGGCCACAAAACATCTGTTGCTCTTGGACCAAGAATAAGACAAGTGTTCACTGCTGTAAAATCTTCCAATCTTTATTAGCAGTTGGAAAAATCTAATGGCTTAAATATGGTTCAAATGCATCCATCCAATTAGAAGACACTTGAAATCCAGGGTTTCATGGGACTAGGCCGGCTTTCATAGTAACTGTCCCAATACCCAGAGAAGATGTAATAACTTCTTAAGAGTTAGTGATTCCTGCAACAACATGGATGAATCATAGACACATTATGGTAAATGAAAGAAGCTGAACTTGAAAAGCTACATACGATAGCATGTGATTTGTATGATATTTGGTAAAAAAACTAGGACAGGAAATAGATCAGGGATTGACAGGGATGAGGGACATGGATAGAGAACTGATTACAGAGAAGGACCTGGAGGGAACTTTTTAGAGTGATAAAAATATTCTTTATTGTGATTACGGTGGTGCCTTGATTGTATATATTCATTTAAATAAATAGAACTGCACACCTCAAAGGTACAGCATATAAATTACACCTCAATAAATCCTTTTTAAAAGTGTTTCTGAGGATAGCATGGAGAGAGAGCTCAATTTTTTCATTGTGCTTAAGAGTCCCAAGTTTCAATAAATGCCAGAAGTAAAAATAAAAATAAAATGCTCACAGTTATACAACAGAGAACAGGCAGCTTCCCTAAACCCTGTTCACTTCTACTAGTGCCTGAGCTGCAGCCGAACTGCTCTTGCTCTAGTGCCACTCAGGAAGGTCCAAGGTTCAGGAGAAGGGAGAAGAGAGGACGGGTGAGGCAGCAGGCCGCTCTGCGGGCAACGGAGGACTGGGCTAGCCAAGCAGTCTATCCCTGGAGCTGCGCAGTCACCCCCAGTTAATTATCTGTCTGCTGATTCATGAGTTGCGGTTCCTGCGGGCATGCTTCCTGGCCACTCCTGCCAACAACAGCAGAGGATCCTGGAGGCTAGGAGGGGACGATAACCAGAGATCCTGAGAGGAGTGGGGAAGGGAAGGGGGGAAATTTGTATTGGGAAATTCTGGATATGTCCAGCACCTAGCTGTTGTCTCCTTGTCCTGTATCTGATGGTCTCCCCCAGAGACCCCTGCCACTTATCATCTTTGCCTTTACACCCACAAGTTTGAGAGGAGTATAGGAGACTGCTGCCTTCCCCATAGCCACAACCATGGAGGAAAAATGGTAGGTACGCCCCTACCAGCACCTTCCGATCAGAGTTCAAAATACTGCAACAGTGTAAAAAGAGGTTCAAACACCTAGAGAAACTATGGAGTTGCCTGTATTTTAATACCTTCCAGACCTGGGTGTGCGAGTCAGTGGTAAAGCAACACACACACACACACACACACACACACACACACACACACACGTCCTCCAGAATATCCAGATGGGGATCTTTTAGGAATGAACTCAAATATTCAAATATTCAGTTTCTTTCACCCTCCTCCCCTTTCAGTACTGAGTTTGAACCAGGAGTACTCTGCTACTAAACCACATTCGAAGAGAGTTTGAGGATTTTTTTTTGTTTGTTGGGTTTGTCTTTGTTTTTTGAGACAAGTCTTGCTATACTGCACAATCTGGCCTCAAACTTAGGCTCTTCCTGAGTTCGCTGACCAATCCCAGCCTTTCAGCTGGGATTTTAGGCATGTGCCACTGGGCCACGTGAAAAGTAGGCTTCTTAAAGTGAGGCACATCGTCATTATGTGCTTGTGCGAAGCATGACCTAGATACTTATTTTCCTACCTGTGGGCCAGGTACTAGGCATTGAGTGTTGCACAAAATAGACACATCGTCTTCTCAGGAGGACTCACGTCTCTGTGGACACCTTTTTTTCTGGTGGTTGTACTGGGAATTGAGCCTGGGATCTTTGCACTGAGCAACACCCACACCACCCTGTTGATTCTGAGACAGTCTGACTTGCTAAATTGGTCTGGCTGAACCTTTGATCCTCCTGCCTCAGCCCACCGGAGTGCTAAAATTATAGGCATGCGTCGTTACACCCAGCCTGTGGGCATCTTGTACCTTCCTCTGAGGTTACAAATACACACACTCTTTCCTCCTCAGCCTTCTCTATGGATTCCTTCTGAATGAGAGAAGCTGAGATATGCCCAACCTCCAAAGCGGCTGCTAAGAGCCTGGAGTGCACTCATTTATGAAGCCCTAACAACTCCCACCTCCAATACCATGGGAGAGGAAGCATAATGATAACACTAACTGCCACTTCTTTTGTATCTTTGTCTTATCTAATTAGCATAATCAGACACAGTGTTTTCTATACTTTTCAGATGAGAAAAGTGGAGAATAAGAGACTAGGTAACTAACTTACCTCAGGTCACAAGGCCAATACGAGGCAAAGTCAAGGACCAAATGTTCATCTTACTGGCTTAAGCCATAACTGTCCCTCTTGCTAACCACCAAGGCTTTCTCCATATCCCTGAAACCCTGAAGACTTAGGAGGGCTTCAGCTGGAAATTTTCCAGAATACAAATTACAGAAGAGAAACAATCACGTCAGCTCAGAACTAGTTTGGTTAGAGTAAAATCCTAAATATGAGAAAGCCACACAACTCAATACCTCTTACATGAAGCTATGAAGATCATCTTTGTAGATAAAATGTGAAACTCGACGCTGTCCTTAAACAACCTTTCTTCTCCCAATACCAGAAGCTGCTAGTCATTCTTTTTGGTTGTTTTGAATTTTGAGACAGGGTCTTACTGTGTAGCCCAGCCTGGCCTTGAACTCACGGCAATCCTCCTGCCTGAGGCCTTGAGTGCCAGGATTACAAGTGTGCACCACCACATGTGGCCAGAAGCTGCTTATCTGGGACAGGGTTCTGTGCCCTGACCCCCAGCCTGGTCTTCCTGTGTCTCATCAACAGTGTATATAACAATTGTCAACCTGTCACCCTGCTACTAATGGCTCCCAGGGGGATTTAATGGTCTCTGCAACTCTGCCACCAACATTTGGTAGAAAATGTAACTATGATAAAAATTGCTTTGACACAAGATTTTATGGTAAGCTGACTGTGGAGGCCCTGCTCTTAAACACTACTCTACCAGCCTCTCATTACCACTCCTAGAATTGCCCTAGTCACAACGACACATTTGTGGCCCAAAACCCAAAGGATCTCTAACACAAACTTAGAAGTCAATACAGTCTATGGCCATCCCACGCTGAACGCGCCCGATCTCATCTGATTTCGGAAGCAGGGTCAGGCCTGATCAGCACTTGGATGGGAGAAGTCAATGTGACGTAATCATATATAGATCATTACAGTGGTGTGAGCTAGATCAACACGAGACATCCTGGGGGTGGAGAGAGATGGCGGAGAGGGAGGGAGGGGCCCTGAAATAACGTATGTGCTTCTCATCATCACTAACATTGAGTCAAGTACCCCCGGGCGCTAGGTTACCTCATCACTTGCTTCTAAAACTGTAAGAAAACATGTGGGTGTGATGGCGTGTTCCTGTGATCCCAACACTCAGAGGCTGAGGCAAGAGGATCACTGTGGTTTTGAGGCCAGTCTGAACTACATAGTAAGACCCTCTCACAAAAATAGATATATACATGTATAAAAAACTAAGAAAACATGGTTATAGTCATGCATGAATTAAGAAAGCTAGGTTCATTAAAGAATTTCTAATTTAAAAAAATCAAAAAATGTTTTAATGAGTTACATGTCTCAAAATAACTGGAAAGTTGGAAGGTTCCCAACACAATGAAAGGCCAACTATCTTGATTTGATTTTATTATACAAGTATATACATATATGAATTATGACACTATACATTATACGTGTGTGTATTATGTGTCAGTTTAAAATTTTAGAAGGAATAAATTTTAAACGCGTTAAGTTCGTAAAAGCAGATGTATCTGCAGGAGACGCTGAAATGCCTTCTGGATTTCTCTATTCCCAGCATCAGTGCCAACATCCGGCAGCTAAGGACTTTTTTGTTTTGTCTAGAAGGTCTAACTTGTGTTGTGAGGACCGCTATACCTTGGAAAGGTATCTTCACGTACTCCTGAGCAGCCCCCGCGTACCGGGAGCCAGCGTTTCCCCAAAGCTAAGAAGCTCCCCGAAGGCCGTGTGGGGCGACCAGCAGCTCCGCGCACCGAAGCGCTCGGGAGCAGGACGGGCAAAGCGCCAGAAGGAAACCAGACCGAGAGACCCGGTCCCGCCTCCCTGCGGACTCCAGTGAACTCGGGTTTGAGGTGTGTCCCAGGAGCAGATGCCCAGTGGCTACCTGGGGACACTGCAGCGGGCAGAGCCCTCATTCTACTTCAAAACGCACCCACGGAAAACCGCTAAAATTTAAAATCTTGAAGGAAAATATAACACACTATGAGGAATGTCCAGGAAGCCTGTAAACCGAGGCGCGCACACTCACCGGAGAAGCTGCACCGCACCCCCGGGCCGGCGCGGGAACAGCCCGGGAAGCCGCAGCCCCGACCGCCCTCGGCCGCGGTCTCCACTCGCCGCACCGCCCGGGGAGGGCGCTCCACCTGGCAGGCGGCTGAGGCGCCGGAGGACCTGTTCCCAGGGGCCGGGCTCCGCTCAGCGCCGTCACCGAGAACCCAAAACGCGCCCACCACCGCGCCCAGGCGTCGTCCGCGCCGTCCTGCTCCCCGGGGCAGCGCGGGACCCACAGCCCCGGCCGGCGCGAAAGGGCGCCGGGCGCCTCACTCACCTCCGCCGCGCACGCCCGCCAGCGCCCCCAGCGCCAGCACAGCGGCCCAGAGCGGCCGGGGACCGCGCTGCGCCCGCATGTCGTCCTCCGCCGCCGCGCTCACCGCCCACAGCGAGCCGCAGCGCCCGCGGCCGCTTTTCCCGCAGCCCGAGGGGAGGGGACGCGGAGGGTGGGACGCAACGGGGCGGGCCGTGGCCTCTCGCTTCCTGCGGGCCCTTTTCTGGACCCAGCATCGGAGAGTGGGCGGTGGGAAACCGCGGCTGCTCTCCGAGGCCTCGCCTCCTCCACCCGCGACGGCGCGCTAGCCAGTCGGTTAGGGAGGCCGCCCAGCCGAGGGCGCGGGTGCAGCCTGGTCCCTGGGCTCCGCGCCTGGGCGCTTGGGAGGCTCATAAAGGTCACAGTGCGGTAGCAACTCTCTGGACCCCTCCGGTCCCTTCTCCTTAGGACATCCATGGAGCGGTTTCACTTGGATTCTTAGGGCACCATCAGGATCTTGTGCTTCATTCAGGTTTCCATTCTTTTCATTGACAAACATCAGTTCAATGCTTTCTTTGCACCAGTTAGGTCCTTATTGTTCACTAATGTTTTTGCCCTCGGGTATGGCTTTCGCCCTGACTGTAAGCCTCTTGGAGAGGAGGCCGCATCTCAAGCTGTGAGATCACGAACCATTTCTCTATAAAGACATTCTTCCCGGTAACAGCTGTTGGATAAACTTTTCAGAACACTGTCATTATTTTGCATCTAAACTCAAACTCGTAGGCTCTAGAGCTTTATCCCATTTTCCTCAAAGGCCACCTGCTCATTCTTCATTTCTTTCCCCAATTCTTCCTCTGGGTTTCTGAATATTCCTCAAACCAACACCTTTTAGAAGTTCGAGGGAAGCGAAATAGCTGGGGTGTGCGCAGAAAGTAGCCTGGCCAGTCAGACCATCAGAAAGGGCATCTCTAACAGTACAAAACATGGCCTGAGGCATCGACTGTGTCCTGACAGGCGGCCCTGACCAACCTCTCCAAGAGACATTTTTCCCTCCTATCACTACATGCCTTTTTGTCTGACTGAACTTCCTTCCTTTTTCCACTTGGAAAATTCCACTTATTTTTCAAAACATTTCAGATGCCATTTCTTCCTTGTAATCTTGTCTCCATCCTCCAGCCTCCACCTCTACAGAGGAAAGTACTTCCTCCTCAGACCTCTCAAACACTAGAATACATCCTGCTAGGGGTGCACACCAGCAGAAGCAGCACTAGCAATCTGCCAGGGGACAGAGGAGGTGCTAGCCCCACAAAAGGCAGCTGGGCTTTCTACCCTGGGCTGTGAGACTCTAGCTCTGTCCATCCCTCATGGCTGCAGAGGCCCTCTAGGACAGAAGTCATTTTAATAGTGTTGCCATTATCCAGGAGCAAAATCCATGTCACAAGTCTTGACTCCATGGTTATCTAAATATTTACTTATTTTCTCAATTA
This sequence comes from Petromus typicus, assembly GCA_004026965.1. Classification (NCBI taxonomy): domain Eukaryota; kingdom Metazoa; phylum Chordata; class Mammalia; order Rodentia; family Petromuridae; genus Petromus; species Petromus typicus. Next base: position 43,543 of record PVIR01008742.1, read on the forward strand.
CATAAATAACCAGTCTCCAGTCTCCAAGATATTTCTTCAGCCCATCCCTGCTGACACTGACAACTCAAAGTAGGCCCTTGTCCTGCCAGCCCTAGCCAAGCCCTGGCAAATGTGTCACAGCCATGAAAGTGCCTAATCCAGAAAAGCACAGGAGCTAGCCCGTTTACATTTAGTATAATAATTGATGTTCTGTTTACATCTACCATTATTTGCTTTTATCTGTTTTTTCTTTTCTCCTTTTTTTTGGAATAATCCTTTTTAAGTTTTGTGTTTGTTTTGTTTTTGTTTTTGTTTTACAGTACCAAGAATCGAACTTGGACCCTTTTGCTTACAAGTTAGGCACATGGAATAATTCTTTTCTTTCCCTTCTTATTAGCTTTCTAGCTATATTCTTTTTTTTTTTTTTTTTTTTTTTTTTTTGAGACAGGGTCTTGCTTTGTAGTTCAGGCTGGCCCTGAGCTGTGCCTCAGACTCACATCAATCCCAGCCTCCAGAGTGCTGGGATTACAGGCGTGAGCCACCAGGCCTGGCACTGTGGTATGTGTTGCTGGTTGGTGCTGGACGTGAGTCTCCATACCCAGTATTGTATGTGGTTACCAGGGATCGAACCTGGGCCCTTGCGCTTGCAAGACAGGCGCCAGAACCACTGAGCTATATTCCTGGCCCCAATATATTCTCTTTTTATATATATATATAGGGTGTGTGTGTGTGTGTGTGTGTGTGTGTGTGTGTGTGTATACATTTGCTCTGGGGATCACAATATGTAACCCTAACTTATAAGTAGTTTATCTTGAAATAGTCTGATACCAGTTCACCTAACATGTAAGAACCTTAAAGCTATCTAATTCCATTAACTCGATGCTATTATTACCATATACCTTACTCCCAAATGCCTAGTAATTCACAGTATATATATATATATATATATA